>NSJW01000316.1:600000-893253 GCA_019955255.1 Castanospermum australe | reverse complement strand
AAGCTCTTCCTTGACATAATTATGATGACCAGTCTTAAAGGAAAAGAGAGAAACGAAACAGAATGGAAGCAACTATTCGCAGAAGCAGGTTTCAAACGTTACAAGATATTTCCCATATTTGGCTTCAGGTCTCTTATTGAGCTTTATCCTTAATTTTTGTTGTAATCAGTTGCGTAAATTTTACATATGTTGAACTGAAGAAAGTTGTATCAAGAATGTCATAATAAGTGGGTCACAGTCACCATAACATGTTACCGTTCCCTTATCTTTGTTTTTTCTTTTTTCAGTTTGTACGTACCGTAAAAGGTATCCTTTAATCATGGTTTTTTTTTTTTTCTCTTCTCTCCTTCCTCTAGCTAGTTATGTAACAAGACCAATATTAGTGTAATAGAAAAATAGAATTCGGTTGTCTTTGTCATAACTGATAATTTAGTATTAGTACGACATGCATATCAGAAAAAGATAACCGGAAAATTAGCTGATGTTGTTAAAGAGGGCTTGTATATCTACCAAAGTAAAGAAAACACACTTAAAGGTTAATTCACGATGCGTGTGAAGAAGAGAAACTGTTTTCATTTCTATATACATAAAAGTTTATGTTCTCAATGCGACAAGAAAATGATATTTGACCCGAAATGTTGCTAGAATTTATGAATTCAAGTCTTTTGTCCTTTTTTTGTTTTGTCTTTAACCGTATCTTCTTAATTAAATTTTGATAATTCAACATAAAAGTATATTTCTCTCTTAATTAATAATAATTTTTTTAAAAATTTAAATATTTACTAGCTGAGTTGTTAGAATTTAATTGAGAGATAAAGTTAAAGATATAAAAAAAGAACAGATGATTTAAATTCTAAATCTATATGCCAAAATGAAGTGGCATTTTCTATATCATCTTATTTTTCCACCTAGCTTTGCATTGTATGCTCTCCATCCAATTCTCAAAGAATAATGCTACATAATCAAAAAAATAATTAAATCTTTTTACAAAATTTAACTAAAATTAATAATGATTTATGAATAGAATGAAATAGTAAAAACTATTCACTTATCCAAAAAATTAATAAGCATGCCACCTTATCATGATGATTAACTCCTTGCAGCACAACACTGTTTACAGGTATACTAGTTTATATTCATGGAGTGGATAAGACAGCATTAGAGACTTCAATTTATGTTAGTTAAATATTCAATATAAATATACACAATCAAAATTCAACTAATAAACAAAAACATGTTCAATATAAACCCAAACAATTGTTGCTGTGTATCAGAATGGAGGCAAAAGGGATAATTAATGGGTACAAGGATAATCAAATAAAAATAAGAAAACATAATGTAGATAATGAAAGGAATTAAAGGGACACAAATAGTAGTTACCAAAAATGCAGGGAAAGAATGAAGATAGGCATAAAACCAATCAACGATAATTTGTAGAGTGCAGGGACACGAAGAAGCAATGAAATTGAGAAAGAAATAGAGACAAAGGATGGAAAGCTCACCTGAGTTTATTCTCCGTCAAGTCGGAAAGAAGAGGCTTGTCTTGTCAGCACTAACAAAGACAAAGGTTTAACCTTGTTTTTATTTGTGCAAATAATTATTAATTAAACATAATGTGATGATGTGTAATTGAAATTCAGGTGGATAGCCACTTCACTTAAGTAAACCTTACACCTAATTATGCAGATAGAGATCGGGCAATAATTTCTGGCTTAATTGCACCACTCTTGAGACAATCACAACATAAAGAGTGAGTGTATAGGTCTTTCCTTGTATTTACATTAATACAGGTTCATCTACCCATTGGCATAAGGCTATTATATCACCACAGTTCACATAGTTTAAATATTTATAAAATTCCAATAACAAATAATGATCACAATGAGCAAAATCAATAATAGATATTTCACAAAGTTTAACATTCAATTAATTCAAGTCTTAATAAGAGTAATTCCCAATCTTTCTAATTAATCAACTTAATAATTTTCTTAATTACTTAAAGAAAAAATGTTAAATGTTTTTGAGGTTTTCAAGACATTGAATGCTTGTAATTTTTTATTTAATACAATTTGTTTAAAGTAATTAGGAGAACATTAGGAAGAAGAAATTCTTGGTAAGCGCATGTACCTACATATATAAACACCCAAATTAATATTTGATGTGTGTAAATTTTTGTGAATGTTATCAATGCACCTTTATCTTAAAATCATAAATGCAAACATATTAAAAGTAATTTGAGTGCTTATGTAAGTACATATCTATTCAAGAATTTCGACATAGGAAGATGCATTAAGATAAATAGCATTACTTTTTAAAAAATATGTGATTATATATAAGTGATTAATAATCCAACTGTTCCCACCGCCTTCAATCTATGCTGCTTGTGACTTGGCAACAATTAAAAATATTTGTGGTGATCTTGCTGGCCTATATAGAAGAAAAAAAAAAGATTAAGTTTAAGCAGGCTAATGAGCCTAATTATATGCAAGCACTAAAAAGTGAAAGGGATTTTCGAGCTTCGAAATGCTTAAAAGGAAACTATGATGCATTTTGGAAGCATCGGTAGATCATAACTCATATCGGGCACATTCCCATCTTTTACCGAAAATCATTTTGTATCTTTATTTTTTTTTATATATTAGGAGTATTCTTATAAAATTCGATTTATTTAAACTATCTGATAAACATAATCTTCTCGAACTAGATGCGATAATGATAAAACTTTTTTCATAAAATACATGTTATATCTGTATCTTTATGAATTAGTTTGTGTTGATATTTCATAAAACCGTTAGTGTTCTTCACGAATCCATCCAAGTGCTCTTCCTTTAAAAATAATATCTTCTGTTTAATTAAGTCACACCCTATCTTTTAAAAGTAAAACTTTTAAGTAAATATGTATATTTATGACATGATTTATAAAATTTTATATATATTAAATCTTGATTTAAGTATCTATGAATGTATATACTTATTTAAAAATTTCTTTCTACTTTAGAGTTACTAAACAAATGGGTTTAATAAATTTTGGATCAAATTATAAAAATAAATAAAAATAGATTATTAATCTATTTAAGATATGTTATAAATTAATTAAAAAATCTAACTTATTTAATGAATAAATATTCACTTATCTTAATCTTAATTTAATTTTTTTTTGCTTTAAAACTTTTCAATATTTCAGGAGATAAAATTATTGGTAAGTGATAATTCTTCGAAACTCAAAATTTAAAAAAATAAAAGGATGAATTTAATAAATATACAAAATTTAAATCACATCCTTCACGTTGCAGTTTTTTTTTCCAAGAGAGAGATCTAAAGTTAAAATTAAAAAAATAAAAAAAAAAGAATTTAATATCACTTCCTTCTTTCACTAGGCTGCAGGTCCCTTTTAGGCGAGGGAACCTGCTAATATTCTGTAAAATTTATAATCATCTAAAAATTAAGTTTGATCTATTTAATCTAATTTATTAAAATTATTATAATAAATAAATTAAATTAAATTAAATTTATTATTACATAGATTAAATGGATAATAAATTTATGAATTATTTTGCCACAGTTACTATCAGCTCATGTTCTGTAAAATGTGATTGCATCGCTATCCGTGTAGATATTTGGACAAAAACAAGCTGACAAATTAAAAAAAAAATTGTTTACATTTATAAACCTCTCATATGTAGACGGGATATGGAAAAATCGGTTATAATGTAGCTGGAAAACCCACCTTTCTGCATGGCAACATTGCAAAAGGAAGAGGCTTCTATTACTCCACCAAAAATTATTTTAGTTATTCATGTAAAATAAAAATTGATTTTCTTTATTATTATGAACAAATTTATTTTTTGGTACGTAAAAAATGGAAAGAAGTTATGTACTGAAAAAAAAATTGAAAAGAAGTTTTATTTATTTTCTGACGAGAGCGTAAAAGTTAAAGGCAACTTAAATGAGTCGGAGTAAACGGGTTGAACACATTTACTTTATGAAAAAGAAGAAATTGACAGTTTTTACTTTTTAGTCTCAGATCTTAGAAGAAGTCAAAAGTCAAGTTCACCTCTCTCAAAATATGGAGTAGTTGGATTGATAAAGTGGGTGCTGCTCGACTCTGGAACGGTGCACCGAACTTCATGGTCTACTTTGAAGCAACTTGAAGATATTTATTTATTAGAAAACATTTTAAATAAGTATATATTTATATAAACACTTAAATTAATATTTAATATATGTATTTATAATTTTTTTTAAAAAAATATATTTATACTCATTAAATATTATACATGTGAAATATTAATTTAAATATCTATATAATTATATACTTATTTAAAAATAGCTCCAGAAAACAAGGGATAAGAGATAATTAAAGAGCAATAATACTACCCACTACTTTTCATCCCAGATTTCAGTTGTTGTTTTGTTTGTCATAAAAAGCAGGACAACCGATCCGAAGCAGAGGATCTCGCAAAAAAATGGATATCAACCAAGGGCAGGGGAACAGAAGAGTTGTTTCAGGCTCAGTCCCATTTGTACAACTGTACTTTCCATTTCATTGGTTCGATATGCCTCAAAAGTGCGGTTCAGTTGGGCATCCCAGACATAATCCACAACCGTGGCCAACCCATGACTGTCCCTGAGTTGGTCTTGGCACTTCAGATCGACCCTACTAAATCTGGTTATGTATATAGGCTCATGCGCTTGCTGGTGCATGCTGGCTTCTTTGCTACCACCTAAGTTGCTAAAGATGAGAAGGAAGAAGTGGGGTATGATCTCACACCTTCCTCCTCTAGGCTGCTCCCCAAAGACAGTATCCCAACTTTGTCTCCTTTTGTTCAGGCAATGTTCTATCCAGCTGTTGTTCACCCGCCGGAATTCTTGGGAGAATGGTTTCACAGAAATGAGCTCACACCCTTTCACACTGCATACGGGACGAGCTTGTAGGACTATTTAAGCCAAAACCAAGAGCTCAACAGGCAGTTCAATGAAGCAATGATTAGTGATTCCGGGATGATGAACTTGGTAATTAAAGACTGCAAATCTGTTTTTGAGGGACTGAATTCATTGGTTGATGTTGGGGGTGGTAAAGGAGCTGTTGCTAAGATCGTTTCTGAGTCACTGCCTAATTTGCCGTGCACAGTGCTAGATCTTCCACACGTTGTTGAAAATTGCCAGATAGTAACAACTTGAAATTTGTTGGAGGTGATATGTTTCAGTCTATTCCTTCAGCAGATGCCATTCTTCTTAAGGCATGCAAATTGTTCATCTTTGCAGAAATTTTTCTTATATAAATGTTTTGTTCGATTTTAAGCTTTCTTAATTTGTATATAGCATAGCTTGCTCTTTGCGTACAGATTTGATTCATAATATTAAGGAACATATATAGCCAATTGCTTCCATCAATTTCAAAGTAATTGATCAATAACAACACAGACTTGGATTGTTGATTTGTATACTTTGCTACTCGTAGTTTCTGGAAATTCAAGTAAGAAAGTTGACTCAAAAATTATTAATATGCATCTGGCAGTTAGTCTTGCATGCTTATAGTGATGAAAGACTGCGTTAAGGTACTGAGAAGTGCAGAGAAGCTATTTCCAGCAAAGGGAAGGAAGGAAAAGTAATTGTCATAGACATAGTAATCAATGAGAAGAATGATAAGCACGAATTGACAGAAGCAAAGCTCTTTCTTGATCTGTTAATGATGGTTGTGGTCACTGGAAGAGAGAGAGAAGAAAAAGAATGGGAGAAGCTCTTCCTGGAAGCTGGATTCAGTCACTACAAGATAACACCCATCTTTGGTTTGAGGTCCCTTATTGAAGTCTATCCTTGAATTAGCTCTAGGTTATTTTGTATAAGATTAGATAAGGTTTTAGGGAAGATAAACTAATCAATACTTCAATTTCAAATTAACTCTATCTCTCATTCTTGTGTTATTCTCCTACAACTAGGCTTTCTAATATATTATATTATCAAATTTTATTTTGTACGATGTATCAAATAAGATGTTAGTTCTCTTGATCTTTGTGCAAAACAATTTCATCACGATTGTTACAGTTCCAGTACCTGTTGGGTTAGCTGTCATAACTCAACCATGTTTTTTTGTGGTATGTATTATTTGAAGATTCTAATTTTTGCTTATTATTTTATCCATTTCATTTCTTTCTGGCTTCTGGGTATCAGAGCGTTCAATTTCATGGTAGGGTGGTGTTTTTTGATTTTCCCATTAGCTATATTTATCTCTTTCATGACAAAAAACAAAACGTCGTTATAAATGTGGGTCTAGGGCCACACCAGGCGTAGAAGTAACTGGAAAAAAGTCAGAAGATGCAACATGACTAGGGACAAGACAATAAAATGTGCTGTCTCTGTGTCTGTTTATTACTTTTTGAGTACAGTGCTGAGCTTGGTCTGAGTAAAGTGGCGGATGCCCGCTCTGGCACCGCTGTTTTCTCCTCTCTTTCCTGTTTCCCCAGTTTTCTCTTGTTAATGGCAAAAAAAAAAAAGTTTTCTCTTGTTCATCCAAACACGAGAAAGTGATTTTCTCTCCACATTATCTCCTATATTTTACTCTACCTTCAATTGTCTTCTGTCATGTTCGAAAGATTACAGTAGATGGGAACGTTGTGGCAATTAAGAGGTGTTTGGCACACAAGTGCCTTAGATGTCTTTATCTACCAAAAAAAGGAGATTCTTTCGTATCTCTTTTTTACGGTGAGAATTCTTTCGGTATCTTTACTTTTATAAGAATATTGGTATCCTTGATAAAACAAAACTTATTTAATGGATAGAAATAAAGTGGGACACTTGATATTCCAATAAATTTCCATTCTTTCTAATTCTTACAACTCTTTATTGGTCACTTTCAACTACGGATCTCGGGCTAGAAATTGGAGGGCCATGTTTTTTTGTCAACCAAAGTTTTAAGAGGGTCATATAATATTTTAATAATATTTAAAAATGTCAAAGAAAATTTTCTTAATTATTAAGTTTCTGAAACTTTTGGAACCGTAGCCCATGTCCCCTATATAAAAATCTCCCTCTGCTCACTTAAGAGTGGCTAATTGCACAGAAGATTAAGCCATCTCATTACCCAACAATACTAGCTGCCAAAACAGCTAGGACAAGAGGTTACGACATTAGAGCAGGTAACAAAGAACCTCTACTAATCAAGGGAATAGAACCATACATCTCATAGTGGATAGTTTATCAGAAAAGGCCAAAATGTCTCTGTACTTCAATTTCTTATGCCTGAAATATTTAGCAACCAGCAGCTTGAAATATTACGCACATACACCACATATTACAAAGTAGAATAAATTCAAAACCAGAAATACCGAATAGCCCTTAATAAACTCCCTACCCAAAATACTAGGTATATGAAAAGAGGGCCACACGCCCTTTTGTCTATTAATGATACTTTATTGAAATGCACAAGATCTCAAGTCATGTAGCACTAGCAGCATGCTGTTGTATTTTATGAGGAAAGGAGTTTAACTGGGCTGCTTGCCCTTGCAACAGGAACGCACACGAGATTATGGGCCCTTGGGACAGTCAGTCCTGGCCTTTCTTCCATGCTCACTTGGGCATCATCGCCTTTGAGTACTCGGCCTTGTGGACCAACTATCTGCAGGTCAAAGCACTGGACAAGAGACGCGATCAGTGTTGCCATTCCTTGAGTAGCCAAGTTCACTCCGGGGCACATCCTCCTGCCAGACCCAAATGGCAACAGTTGAAAATGCTGTCCCCTCAGATCTATGGGGCCATTTTGTTCCCCTTCCACACTCTCTAAGAACCGCTCGGGTCGGAATTCCAAGGGCCTTTCCCAGTATTTGGGATCTCTCCCCACAGCCCAAACATTGAAAAGTATCAATGCTCCCTCCCTCTGGGATCACATAGTTGTCGATCACACACTCTGCTACACATTTTCTTTTGACCACAGGCAGTGGTGGGTGCATACGAAATGTTTCCTTCACGATGGCTCTTATGTGAGGAAGATTTTGAACATCCGATTCTTCAACAAGCCTATCTTTTCCCACAACCTCAGCGATCTCATCTCGAGCCTTTTGCAGCACCTTGGGATTGTTGATGAGCTCTGCCAAAGCCCAGTCTGTTGCCACGGCTGTGGAATCCGTCCCTGCTGAGAAGAAATCCTACATACAAAGGGTGTGAGCATTGTGAGTTACATTATTCATTCAATGCAGACAAAGCATATTAATAATTACAGTTGATGGAAGGTTACTTTAATTAACAATTTTTACGATGGAAGCATTAAATAAATCGGTGTTTGCCAACTACCAAAGCCTTATAGATTAGACTCAATTAAACCAAGCATATTTCACAAATTGTTTGCACCTCTTGGACAGCAAATATTTTTTTTAATTATTGTTATAAGAGTATTATTGAGGCAGTTTTATCTGAGAAATTAAAATAAAAAAATACGTCTCTTTAGATAATGATATTTATACATATTTTTTTTCTTACAATGTTCATGTATTCTAAATTCAAAAGTTTAAAAGTCTAGTTGCTGAGTCATAACGAAAGAAAAATATCTGATCAACCATTGACTTAGAAGAAAAAAATAGGTACAAGTATTGGGGATATTTTCGGTTTAGTTTGATTTCGTTTTAAGATAAAAAGTCATCCGAATTAAATTAATTAATTTTTTTATATTGCAAACTAATCGATTTTATTTTAATTGTTACCCAAATCAAACTAAATTATTCTCAATTGATTTGATTCGGTTTAATCTAATCGGTTTTTGACCAAATACTTTTCTCCTTAAAAAAATCATATCCAACTTAATTTTTTTTCTATGATTTAATTAACAACAAATTAGCTTAAAAATATTAATATAAACATAATCAAATAGATATATATATATATATGTATGTATATAAGTTTGATTTGGTTTAGTTTCATAAATAATAACATAAAACTAAACCAAATCAGGTTTGCATAAAATAAACCTAAAACTAAATTCAAATCAATAGGTCTGTATAACATTAAAGAGAATCATAAAAAATTAATTAATTTTGATTTTATTTTATTTTAAATTTTTTAATTTAGTTTCTTTTTAGTTTAAACCGATTTGGTTTGGTTATGATAAATCTCAACATGTACGAAGTATCTTTGTTCCGTCTATTGACTTATTAGATACCAAAGTCTATTGACAAATTGATGTTTATAATATTAGAATGAGGACGGACACCAACTTTAGTTTTAAGAAAATGATATTATTCTATTTATTAAAAAAAATGATATTCCTCTTCGTAACAAAAAAAAAAAATTCCCCTTTTTCGTAATAAATTGATTTTCTTATTTTTCTTAACAATATACTTTAAAAAACATAACTTTTCTTGTATATTGATCTATCATTACCTTGCAAGAATATATAAAAGAAGCTTATTTTTTTTCCCCCTCATACCATGATGCTGTATTTTTTAAAAATGAGATTATTCAAATGTTAATTACATCAGTATGTGATTCATTCAATAATAGGCAATTTGAAGAATACAAGTGAAGGTCAATTCATCACTTGCCCCCCTTTTTCTATGGAGCCAACTACATACATTGAAAGAAACATATTTCAAACTAAAAAATGGAAAGCAAGCGAAATGATAAAATTTTGGAGAAAATGGATCTAACTGCAAAAGCCATCAATTTTCTATATTGTACCATCAATCTAGATGGTTATAAGAAGATCCATGTTTGCTAAGCAAGCGTGTGGATCAAATAGATTTGAATGCAAAAGCCATCAATTTTTTATATTGTTCCATCAATCGAGATGGTTATAAGAAGACTTTAATATTCATATTTGCTAAGCAATCGTGTGGATCAAATTGAAAGTCGCCTATAAAAAAATACAAGTCAAGTCAAAGAAGCAATAGTTAACATGCTAGTGCATGAGTATAAACGGGTATAATTGACAAACAATTAAAAATCCCCACATAAGCTTTCTTTCTAGACAAAGGATAATCTGATCTAATTGCTCCGTTAGCCCTTTGATTTTAATTTTTTCCAAAAAAATATGGGCCGATAGCGGGAATTTTGAGAATCCAGACTTGTGTTTTTGTTTTATCCCTGATGTAGAAATGAGTTTCAAGAATGATAATGGTTTTAGTCGTTGTTACAATTTAGAATTGATCTTTTTTTTCCACTATTTATAATACTTTTGTATATTATATCATTGAGTATATGTTATAATATTTTTTTAGGTCATGTATGTATACTATTTATACACAAATAATTAACAGTAAAAATAATTGATGTAATAAATATTATATAATATAAAGATTTTTTTACATAAAATATATTTAATAATTTATTTAAATTTAATATATTATATAAAAAATAAATAATATAATATAATTAATACTATCTATATTTAAATATATAAAATATTAAATAATTATTTGATTAAATTAATTTTATTTAATTTTAATTATATAAAATTATATAAAATTAAATAATTTATTTTTTATTTATTATAAAATTAAATTTAAATAATATTATTTTAATTAAATATTATATTATTAAATTTCTTAATTAAATATTATATAAAAATATATGATATCATTTATATTATATTTTTTTATCATTTATATAATATAATATTTGTGTCGTGATTTTAGCATCGGAGGCTGTCCCAAGTTTGTGTCGTTCCCCAGAGAAGGATTGGTTGCACCCAACATGAATACTCTTCTCCCAAAGTCAGAACGTGTCCTGATATGTAATTGCCCAGAAATTGAGTCATTTCCTGAAGGGGGTTTGCCGCCTAACTTGAGATCACTTTATATTGCCAATGGTGAAAAACTATTCATGGACTTGCATCCACATAGTCTTATCCATCTTGACCTCGATGGTCCATGCGATAGTGTCAAGTCCTTCCCGAGGAGGGTATGCTGCCTGCCTCCCTTACGTCCCTGAAACTATATAGATTTTCAAGTCAAGAGACGTTTGATCGCAAGGGGCTTCTCCATCTTACTTCCCTCCAACATTAACAATTGCATATTGCCCCAAGCTGGAGAATATGGAGGGAGAAAGGCTGCCTGCCTCTCTACAACTACTCGCCTTAAATCAATGTCATTTGCTGGAAGAACAGTGCCATATGATGCACCCACAAGTTTGGCCTAAAATCTCACACATACCCGGCATTAGAGTCAATTGGAGATGGATTTCGTGAGCTAGGATTATCAGCAGATAATTGTTCTGCACTCCCCAAGGTAAATGCCAATTGCCCAATTTTATTAATTTTCTGGACCAACTTTTTCACTATTAATTTATAAGCAAGTCTATCAGCGAATTTTTTAATCCTATCCAGAAAAAAAAGTGAAGTTTCACCGAGTCTTCTGTTTCAAGGCTTTTCTCTGTACATATCCTGCTTCAATTGAGAAACACAATCATGAACTTGCTGGTGCTTTAACATAATCAGTTCATCCTGGTTTAAAAAAGCAAGACGTCCATGAAGATTCTGTTGCTTTAACCAAATGTATTGTCAAAAACTTCACTCACCATATGTTTTCTAGGTTGGGTTATTTGCATAGCCAGAAAATGTTGTTCACAAAGGTATATTCACATGCTTGATATGCTGCATAGCATGAACTCTGGAGCAAAGTAGCATTTACATCTATACTAGATGGATAGTTATGCAAATACTGTATTTTGGAAAGTTATTATTTTTGGAAAAACTATTAATTAAGTACGGTTTTTGCCTGTTTAGCGGCTCCTTTGTTTATTTCTTCCTTTTCTTGTTTGTATATTGGGACATCAAAGCAGCTAATTTGCTTGTTGATTCTGCTGGAAAGGTCAAGCTTGCTGACTTTGGTTTGACCAATCGTGTGAGTTCTTAACCTTCCACTCTAGTCTAATAGATAGTTTTACTGGTCATATTCCACGGAGAGAATGGTACTTTCACTAAACTGATTGTGTGCATATTACATTTTGTCGTCATATCTTTTGTTCTAGTGTTAAAAAAATTCCTGGAAAAAGGATTGACATATGAAGTGCAAGCTTTAAATTGAAAGGCTCAAATTATTGTTCTGTAAATTCCTTTCTGTTGGTTGAAATCTGCAATTATATGACCCCATTAAAGAAAATTTAGTTGTGCATGCCTAAAGAAAGTTCTTGCAGAATAATTGTGTAATTCGTTTCAATTTCTTTTTTGATTTCTAAAGTTAGTAAATTTTACTGCTTGAGCATGCGAGACTGTGTGCTGTGGTGTTTACCTTTAGGCTCTACTTGTAAGCTGATGAAATGAGTTGCTCCTTATACGCCTAATTTGGATATTCCTTTTTAATTTTTTATAACATATAATACTCTTATTGGTTATTTGTGGCCATTATAATAATCCTGGATTTGGTCTCAGCGTCCTTATTTTCAGCTAGAACTTGAGATTTCCATGTTCATCAGCTAGCTGGATCTGTTTCTGAACCCTCCACAAAAGAAACTCCAAACTCCAGAGGTATATTCTCATTCTACATACTCTGATGTCTTATAGCATTCCTTACGGATACCTTCTCATACAGCTTTTCCAAGGGAGCCAAATAGATAACTGGTCTGGACAAGGTTTTGCTTTTGCTATATGGAGTTTGGTTGTACAGTCATTGAGATGTGCACAGGGTAGCCTCTTGGGTGTGGTCGTGAACAAGAAAGCACCTGCAGAAAACTTTATTGTTTCATTATCTAATTTGTCCTGCAGACCACTTGTGCACTATTGATATGGATTAACCTTGACTTAGACAATCTGATTGGTATTTGGCTCTAATTTTCATTAAAATATTCTTATTGGGACGGTAGTAGTTCTTTTAAGGACTGATTTTTTTTTTTTCACTCTGATGATAAGATGGTTTATATTGGTTATGGGGGCAATTTAAAATCCACTGTGGAGCAAGAAAGGAAGTTGTACATACTTCTTTAGAAATTCTTGATTTCAGCAAAGATGCTGTATATGTATGGTTCCTTATATGAAATTGCTCAGATCCTCAGTTGTTTATTGTACAGGCTGTTTATGAAGTTTGTACAAAAGACCCTACAGTACCTGAAGCATTGTCATTAGAGGGTAAGGATATCAGATATGTATGGTTCCTTATATGAAATTGCTCAGATCCTCAGTTGTTTATTGTACAGGCTGTTTATGAAGTTTGTACAAAAGACCCTACAGTACCTGAAGCATTGTCATTAGAGGGTAAGGATATCAGATATGCTTCCCTGTTTACCTCTCCGCACTGGTCTCACAACACGCATGAGCATGGTGAGGTCCAATCTAATTTACAGGTGTCCCTGGCTGCGTCAATCATATAAACAAAAGGAATGGTATTACTATTTTCAGATGACTCTAGTCTGCGGCACACTAGTAAATTTTTCTATGTATACAAAATATATACTGACGTCTCTTAGTCTTTTTAAACATTTTGGTAACTACTGATTAATAGATTTAACCCTTAACTGATTAAATTCAATTTAAAGAATATAATGAGACATGAGCAAATACTATATGAAAGATCAAGTAAGTTCTGTATAGCCAGTGGATCCTTCCTCATTCATCAGGGCAATATGCATGCTAATAATTCAAATTAAATGAGATTTATGATATGTACTTCACGACTTAAAAATTATTAACGTATGAAAAACACATAATTTTTTATTTTTCAGTTTATGATGTTGGCCATGGTCTTACATATCAGGTTTAGGCCTAAGCAAACATGACTTTACATTATTGGGTTTAAGAAACAAGTGACATTAAGCCATGCTAAGTCAAGTGATTTTACCCCTAGACCACTGACCATCGCTCAACTTTTTATTACAAGACTCTAGCAACAGTTTTATTCGCTTCAACAAATTGTAAACCATCTAGTAAGTTAAGGGAAAATCTCAATAAGAGACCTAAAGCCAAATATTGGTAATATCTTGTAATGTTGGAAGCCTGCTTCCTGGAAGAGTCGCTTCCACTCCTTTTCATCTCTCTCTTTTCCATTAACACTAGCCATCATAACCACGTCAAGGAAGAGTTTTGTTTCAGTCATTTCATGCTCATCATGCTTTTCATTGACCACCATATCTATGATGATCACTTTTCCACCTTTTTCTTTGGCCGAAATAGCTTCCTTACATTTTTTCAGAATCTTTATACAGTTATCATCAGTCCAGTTGTGTAAAACACACTGCAAAAGCAAACACATGGAGGATTAGAAATTAAATTCACGTAGTTCTTGTTGATTATTATGCATGTCATAGCTTGCACAATAGGATGCATATATATACTAATAATTTGTAGCAGGTTTAGAGAATGCAACTCATGGAAGACAACTCCTTTTGCGTACCTTCAGTAGAACTGCATCAGCTTGAGGGATTAATGTAAACATGTTCCCACCAACATAACTCAAATTGTGGCTTCCTGATAAGTCTGCTACAATCTGCGGACGGTCCAACACTATGCATTTTAACTTAGGAAATGCCTCAGAAATGATCTTAGCTGTGTTTCCAGTGCCGCCACCAACATCAACTATGGAATCCAGGCCCTCAAAAACTGATTTGCAATCTCTCAGTGCCAACCTCACCAGACGAGAATCACTTTCCATTGCCTCATTGAAGGCCCTCATATGCACAGGATTTTGATTGATGAAATCCCAATAGTTTCTTGGGCCAATTGTGGTCTCAAATAGTGTAAGCTCCTCCCCACAAATCCATTTCCCCAGTTGATGGTATGATGCAACCAGAGCTGGGTCAAGAATCCAATGGACCAGTGGAGATAAACAGTGGGCAGTGCCTTCGACAAGGATCTCCGATGCAGGCGTCAGAACATATGCATCTTTCTCTTCTCTGTTGTCATTGATTTTGGTTATAGCAAAGAAGCCATTGTGTGCCAATAAGCGCATGAGGCTCTGCACACAACTAGCTTTTGCTTCTGGAACATGAAGAGCAGATACCAACTCAGGAAGAGTAATAGGTCTGCCATGGTTGTGGATTATGTCTGGTATGCCAAGCTCGACGGCCCACTTGAGAGACATGGGACAGAGGAAGCTAAACATGTGTCTGTACAAGTGCGCTTGAGCTTGAAAGAGCTCAGCTGCTATGTTGCCATTCTCGGAAGCCATGAATGCCGATTGAGTTCTCTGTTGACCTTGGTAAGTTCCCAGTTGCTTTTGTTTCCCAATTCAGAAATTGAACTGCTTTATATAGTGATGTATGTGGACTAATTATCAGATGTCCTTCATTTTCTGAATATATATTAATATATTAAAATTGTGGTTGTTATAAGCTACTCATTAATTATTTCATGTCCTTTTAATATGTAATTTTTCATTCACATCCCATTCACACTTGACTTTCCAACAATTTTTACGATGGAAGCATTAAATGAATCGGTGTTTGCCAACTACCAAAGCCTTATAGATTAGACTCACTTAAACCAAGCATATTTCACAAATTGTTTGCACCTCTTGGACAGCAAATATTTTTTTTAATTATTGTTATAAGAGTATTATTGAGGCAGTTTTATCTGAGAAATTAAAATAAAAAATACGTCTCTTTACATAATGATATTTATACATATTTTTTTTCTTACAATGTTCATGTATTCTAAATTCAAAGGTTTAAAAGTCAAGTTGCTGAGTCACAAAGAAAGAAAAATATCTGATCAACCATTGACTTCAGAAGAAAAAATAGGTACAAGTATTAGGGATATTTTTGGTTTAGTTTGATTTCGTTTTAAGGTAGAAAGTCATCTAAATTAAATTAATTAATTTTTTTATATTAAAAATTAATCGATTTTATTTTAATTGTAACCCGAATCAAACCAAATTATTTTCAATTGATTTGATTCGGTTTAATCTAATCAGTTTTTGACCAAATACTTTTCTCCTTAAAAAAATCAAATCCAACTTAATTTTGTTTCTATGATTTAATTAACAACAAATTAGCTTAAAAATATTAATATAAGCATAATCAAATAGATATATATATATATATATATATATATGTATATAAGTTCGATTTGGTTTAGTTTCATAAATAAAAACATAAAACTAAACCAAATCAGTCGGTTTGTATAAAATAAACCAGAAACCAAATTCAAATCAATAGGTCTGTATAACATTAAAGAAAACCATAAAAAAACTAATTAATTTTGATTTTATTTTATTTTAAATTTTTTAATTTAGTTTCTTTTTAGTTTAAACCGATTTGGTTTGGTTATGATAAATCTTAACATGTATGAAGTATCTTTGTTCCGTCTATTGACTTATTAGATACCAAAGTCTATTGACAAATTGATGTTTATAACATTAGAATAAGGACGGACACCAACTTTAGTTTTAAGAAAATGATATTATTCTATTTATTAAAAAAATGATATTCCTCTGCCTGAACAAACAAAAAAATTCCCCTTTTTCGTAATAAATTGATTTTCTTATTTTTCTTAACAATATACTTTAAAAAACATAACTTTTCTTGTATATTGATCTATCATTACCTTGCAAGAATATATAAAAGAAGCTTATTTTTTTCCCCCCTCATACCATGATGCTGTATTTTTAAAAAATGAGATGATTCAAATGTTAATTACATCAGTATGTGATTCATTCAATAATAGGCAATTTGAAGAATACAAGTGAAGGTCAATTCATCACTTGCCCCCCTTTTTCTATGGAGCCAACTACATACATTGAAAGAAACATATTTCAAACTAAAAAATGGAAAGCAAGCGAAATGATAAAATTTTGGAGAAAATGGATCTAAATGCAAAAGCCATCAATTTTCTATATTGTGTCATCAATCTAGATGGTTATAGGAAGACTTTAAGATCCATGTTTGCTAAGCAAGCGTGTGGATCAAATGGATCTAAATGCAAAAGCAATCAATTTTCTATATTGTGCCATCAATCGAGATGATTATAGGAAGACTTTAAGATCCATGTTTGCTAAGCAATCGTGTGAATCAAATTAAAAATTGCCTATAAAAAAATACAAGTCAAGTCAAAGAAGCAGGAGTTAACATGCTAGTGCATGAGTATAAACGGGTATAATTGACAAACAATTAAAAATCCCCACATAAGCTTTCTTTTTAGACAAAGGATAATCTAATCTAATTGCTTCGTTAGCCTTTGATTTTAATTTTTTCCAAAAAAATATGTGCCGATAGTGGGAATTTTGAGAATCCAAGCGTGTGTTTTTGTTTTATTCCTGATGTAGAAATGAGTTTCAAGATTGATAATGGTTTTAGTCGTTGTTACAATTTAGATTTGATCTTTTTTTTCTTATAATTGTATGTTATATAATTTTTTTAGGTTATGTATGTACACTATTTATACACAAATAATTAACAGTAAAAATAATTGATGTAATAAATGTTATATAATACAAGATTTTTTTACATAAAATATATTTAATAATTTATTTAAATTTAATATACTATATAAAAAATAAATAATATAATATAATTAATACTATTTATATTTAGATACATAAAATATTAAATAATTATTCAATTAAATTAATTTTATTCAACTTTAATTATAAAAAATTATATAAAATTAATAATTTAATTTTTATTTATTATAAAATTAAAATTAAACAAATTATTTTATTTAAATATTATATTATTAAATATCTTAATTAAATATTATATAAAAATATATGATATTATTTATTTAATTTAAATGAGACAATATGCATGCTAATATGCAAATTAAATGAGAATTATGATATATACGTACTTCACGACTTAAAAATTATCAACGTATGAAAAACACAAATGATTTTTTTATCTTCAGTTTATGATGTTGGCCATGGTTTTTGTAGAATAGGTGGCTTGACTTTAAGGCATCATTCCTTACTCAAATGGACAGAAGTCCAAATGTCTACAAACTTAGTCTTTTGGTAGTGCATGTCTGAAACATGGCATTTATTTCGCAGTCCCTATATTTGACCATGAAGCCTTGCATCCAACTAAATTTATTACCATGTGATAAGTAAGTTACGGTGGCTACGGTCTTTTGGTCGTATGCCAATAATGCAAGAATGGTAGAAAGCTTTATCAGAGTCATTCTCTCGAAGACATTCGGGACATCATCTTTCGCAGAGAAGAATACATTGCTGTATTGGTTTGTAACATCTTCTCTTTGTATAATTGTTGAGTGATTGTAAACATAGGTGAAAAAATACTGTAAGATATTTTAAATATATTTGAGTTTTAGATTTTGAGTGAAGTGAAATTACTTTTATATTTTTTTATTATATTTTTATAATGAAATTTGATTCCCACCTTTGTCTATGGACACGGCTATAATACGAAGTACGTAAATTTTTTATGTCAATTATTTTTTACACTTTTATATTATTTGTGCTATCTTAATATTCGGGACCCATTTTACACAGCAGTTTTACATATCAGGTTTGGGGATAAGCAAACATGACTTTACATTATTGGGTTTAAGAAACAAGTGACATTAAGCCATGCCAAGTCAAGTGATTTCACCCCTAGACCACTGACCATAGCTCAACTTTTTATTACAAGATTCTAGTAACAATTTTATTCGGTTCAACAAATTGTAAACCATCTAATAAATTAAGGGAAAACCTCAATAAGAGACCTAAAGCCAAATATTGGTAATATCTTATAATGTTGGAAGCCTGCTTCCTGGAAGAGTCGCTTCCACTCCTTTTCATCTCTCTCTTTTCCATTAAGACCAGTCATCATAACCACGTCAAGGAAGAGTTTTGTTTCTGTCATGTCATGTTCATCATGTTTTTCATTGACCACCATATCTATGATGACCACTTTTCCACCTTTTCCTTTGGCTGAAGAAATAGCTTCTTTACATTTTTTCAGTATCTTTATGCAGTCATCATCAGTCCAGTTGTGTAAAACACACTGCAAAAGCAAACAAATGGAGGATTAGAAATTCACTAAATAGTTCTTGTTGATTATTATGTATGTCATAGTTTGAACTAAATAGGATGCATATATATATACTAATTTGTAGTGAGTTTAGAGAATGCAACTCCTGAAATTAATGGGGACAACTCCTTTTGCATACCTTCAGTAGAACTGCATCAGCTTGAGGGATTAATGTAAACATGTTCCCACCAACATAACTCAAATTGTGGCTTCCTGATAAGTCTGCTACAACCTGCGGACGGTCCAACACTATGCATTTTAACTTAGGAAATGCCTCAGAAATGATCTTGGCTGTGTTTCCAGTGCCACCACCAACATCAACTACGGAATCCAGGCCCTCAAAAACTGATTTGCAATCTCTCAGTGCCAACCTCACCAGATGAGAATCACTTTCCATTGCCTCATTGAAGGCCCTCATATGCACAGGATTTTGATTGATGAAATCCCAATAGCCTCCAGGACCAAATGCGGTCTCAATTATTGTGATATCCTTCCCACAAATCCATTTCCCCAGTTGATGGTATGAACCAACCATAGCTGGGTCAAGCAACCACTGAACCAATGGAGATAAACAATGGTCAGTGCCCTTCACAAGGAGCTCCGATGCAGGAGTCAGAACATATGCTTCTTTCTCTTCTTTGTTGTCATTGATTTTGACTATGGCAAAGAACCCATTGTGTGCCAATAAGCGCATGAGACGCTGCACACAACTAGCTTTTGCTTTTGGAACGTGCAGTGCAGACACCAATTGAGGAAGAGTAATGGGTTGGCCATGGTTGTGGATTATGTCGGGTATGTCAAGCTCAACGGCCCACTTGAGAGACATGGGACACAGGAAGCTGTACATGTGTCTGTACAAGTGAGCTTGAGCTTGGAAGAGCTCAATTGCTTTGTAGCCATTCTTGGAAGCCATGGTTGCAGATTGAGTTGTGTGCTTAAGTTGGGAATTGAAGTTCTCGCTTTCTCTCTTAAAGATGGAAAGTTATCACTTGCCGTGTTTCCCTGAGCGGAACTTAGTCTGCTTTATATAGTGATTGATCCGCACCCATGAGATTCCCTTCATTTCTGAAGAAATATTAATGTATTGTTGTAACCCATGTCTTTAGAATTACTTAATCATGACATTTCTTACACATGGGAACGTTGTCTCTATCAACGTACGGTACTCATCGTCATGAGCTCTCCCAATGCTTTACTCATTCCCTCTCGAGCTCGCTGCTTTTCTTTGACGCTATATTGTTATAATACTCAATATTGAGAAATGTGAGAAATATATTTGGAGTGCCAAAGAAATCATCATCCAACATTTTTGTGACATCTGTGACACTAGAGTTAGATATTCAAATTTAATATCAATGTTTGCAAGCCACGTGATGCCTCATGCCTCTCAAATATGTAGTAAGAGTCTATTTTTAAAGAAATTAAATGTTCTTGTTCGAATTTAAAATTTAAAAAGTAAATATCATTTTATTACATGTTAAAATATAAGTTAGTTTTTAGTACATCATTGTCAGTATATACACCCAAATCACGAGTTCTGCTCTTAGTGTATCTTTAATTAATAATTATGCCAAGATACTTAAACTGTTAGAGACTCTTCGACATGTCATATTTGTAAGCCGAAAGCCAACCATTTGCTTGTTTCTTTTTTTGGCAGGCATTTGTTTTGTTATTATATTATTATATTTGTTGTCTTTGTTTGACTACTTCTTTATGTGTCGCATGTGCCATTGAAGAGAATATTAGGCATGCGAACTCTATGAGAAATCAACCCGAAGTTCCATTCAAAAATATTTAATTTTATGTGAATTTATCTATATCGTCTACTGGCCTTTTGCAATCGTTTCGTCCTCGTGGCCCCATAAATTCCATATTTTCATTTACTAACTAAACATATTTCTAGAAGTTTAGACCTTCTTGTTTGAAGACCGAAAAAAAAAAGGCATTATTGTTTGTTTTTTTTAAATAATTTTTTACAAAACAAATTTTTTGAAACAAAAAGTTTCAAATTGTTTATAATTTTAGTCTTAAAACAAATTTGTCTTATTTTTGATAAACAAAAATTAAGAAAAAAAAACAGTGAGACTTCTCGGTTCTAAGGTTATGACATACCTCAATGAAGAGTTATGATGATATTTATAAATTGCCTGTTAAAGAGAAACAATTGGCAACTGTAGAATTACATTCAAATCCCCAGATTCTTCATTTTTTTTTTTCGTCAAAAGACATTTATTTCCAATCAGAGAGAGTAAAATTCTTAATAAAAGAGCTTTTAAAAAGAAAAAATTATTTTTTCCTAAAAATTAAGCTTTATCAAGCATATATAAACCAAGTGATTGTTGAAATTTAGAGTTGATCTTTTTTTTTTTTTCCAATCACTATAATTTTGGCATATCATGGTTATGGTTGAATCCCGCTTGAATCATGATGTTGATAAGGTCTTCTAGTTTAAGTACTAGCTGCCAGATCTAATTTGGTTTTAGTTGATATTCCATTTCATTTAATTGCTTTGGCTGAATTATTCCCGTCAAGTTAATTTTGCTCTGCCAATTCTGTGTCCTATGAGGTTAAATCTTTCTCATGTTTTGTTTTTCTAGTTTTAGTGATTCTATTTCAATTTCCATTATGTTTATAATTATATCTGCTTGCTAGTGGAGATTTATGTGAAGCAGTGGAGCAAGGAGATAATTAGGCAAGCTGTTATTTGTGACTCACTAGGGATATGATCATATGAATTTGATGTCCCTTTGCCCATTTAAAAAAAGTGCTGAAGAAACACGTTGATATATATGACATTCTTTTTATATTATACATGCTCAAGTGTGTATCATGTTAATTTTTTAGGTCATGTGTGTATTATTAGTTACACAAAAATAATCAATAATAAAAATGGTTGACATAATAAATATTTAATAATATAATATAAAAATTGTCTTCTGTGGAACATATTTGATAATCTCTTTATTAATTATGACTATAATATTATAGAGTGGCAGATGAGGTGTCACACTCAGGAGATGAGGTGTCACACTCGGAGGAGGTACAAATCAAATGCACCAACTACCTATATTACCAAGCAACAGAAATTTTTAGATACTCGTTGAATATTATACAAAATCTACTAAAATTATAACATACGAGCAATATAATTATGTATGTTATTAAATCAAATATAAAATATTATATAATAAAATTTAAATCAAATTATAATAATTAAATATAATACTCTAAAAATACTTTTAAAATTTTTTTTCAAAGAAAGACACTAGAAAATCGTCCTTTACGCATTTTTCCTCGCTCTTTGGTAACGCGTGTCCTAATCGGTACTTCTCGTGATATGTTATATGACAAGCATGATATTTCCTTGTTTTCGGCGATGCATATGACTAGCGTGTTTACGTGCTGAATAAAATGTGGCTCAGTTGCGCAGAGTGCAAGCTATTCTAATATTACACAGAACCATAGCCCGCAGGATGAAAGCCAGTTCTCGAATCAAAATTGGAAGACGGGTAAAAACGACAAAAAAAAAAAAAAAACAGAAACTTATTTGAAAACTCTAGAGATTATTCTTTCCAAGTTAGGTTGTTAACGGGTTGTGAATTTGTTGGACACAAGTTAGATGCTTTATGTTTCATATAATGTGTCACATTAAATAATATAAGTAAATATAATTCATTTTGTTATTATTATATCCATGTGTATATCGTGTTTTGTGTTCAAGTATTATGAATGCTTTTTAACATAAAACTTTTAAAAATATTTTTCTTTTAAAATGGAAAAAAAAAAATGATGTTTGGGTTTATATTATTTTGTGTTGAGTTTTAAAAAATTATTAGTCACAGACATTCATCCCAAATTTTTATACGAAGAGATGAAGGGTGCACAAACATTTTTACTACAAATTCATAGACATGAGCGAATTCAAGAATGGGTGCATATTTGAGTGTTTATATAGTTATTACTACACTTAAGAAGTATTGATGTAGTGAAAGTAAATTACGGTCTTAAATATAAAAATTACAATTCAATTAATTAATTCAAATAAATTAAATTCTACAAAAAAAAATGCTCTTAATTTATATAAAAAATATATATAATCACTACCACTGCAGATTCTTGCGTGGACCGCATTAAACATAGGTCCAAATATCTCTTTTATCACTGCAATTTCTGCATTATGTGGTTTATGTTGGAGCTAGGGGTCTATTGGAAGGTAGCTAGAAATCACAATGGCAGAGTCTATCTAAAAACCTTCCTGAAAAGGAACCTTCGGATTTGAATGTAATGTCTAAAAATAAAATAAATTCTAGCAAATATGTTTCGGAGGAAGACTCGAAGTATTTTGCTTATAAGATTTAGGTTTGATTTTAGTTGCCAACCCTTTTTTTATAACAGACAATCTATAAGTATCATCATAAATTTTCATTGAGGAATGTTATGATCTTAGAATAGAGAAGTCTCATTCTTTTTCTAATTTTTGTTTATCAAAAATAAAATAAATTTGTTTTATGACTAAAATTACAAACAATTTGAAATTTTTTGTTTCTAAAAAAACTGTTTTGTAAAAAATTATTAGAAAAACAAAACAAAAGCAAACAAGAAGGTCTTTTTTTTTTTTTTATTAACTTCAAACAAGAAGGTCTAAACTTCAAGAAATATGTAAGTCTAGTTAGTAAACGGAATTTATAGGGCCACGAGGACAAAACGATAGCAAAAGGTGCACGCGACAATGATGAAATAGTCAAACAAATACAACAAATATAATAATATAATAACAAGCAAATGGTTGGCCTGCTGCTTACAAATACGACATGTCGAAGATTCTCTCACAATTTATCCTATCTTTATAGGGAGATTAAAAAAGAAAAATAAAAAAAATACTTATTATAAGTTTTTTTATTTTAAATTTTTATAAAAAAAAAAATAAAAATTTTTAAGTTATTTTTTAAATTTTTTTATTAATTTATATTATATTAAATAAAAAATTAAGAAGAGAAAAATGAAGAAAAAAAAAAGATGTTTATCATAAACTTCTTTATTATTTAAAAATTTTATAAAAAAAGAGAAATAAAATGAAAAATTTTTAAATTATCTTTTAAAACTCTCTTTTATTAATTTTTATAAATATTTTAAAATTTTTTTGATTTAGAAAGATTTTGTAAGATTTAAAATATTCAGATAAATAAAAAAAAATTTATTAATTAACTTTCTATTCTCCTTTCTTTTTCTTTTCTTTCATTTTTTTATATTCTTTTCATTTTCATTTTCTTCTAAAGTTTCAAATATAACCTTTATGCTATGGTTGGATAAGAGATTATAGGAGAAAAATAAAAAAAAATAAATTTATTATAAGTTTTCTCATTTATTTAAAAATTTTATAAAAGAAGAGAAAAGAAATAAAAATTTTAAATAATACTCTAAAACTCTCTTAAATTAATTTTTATAAATATTATAAAGTTTTTTTAATTTAAAAAATTTAAAATATTCAAATAAAAAAAATTTATAATAAGTCTTTCATTCTCTTTTCTTTTTTTTTCTCTTCATTTTTTTTAAAAATATTTCCTTTCAATTTATTCTAAACTCCTAAATATATCCTAAATGTCTTGACATAATTAAAGATATACTAAGAGCAGAACTCGTGATTTGGGTATGCTTACAATAATGTACTAAAAAGTAACTTATATTTTAACATGTAATAACATGATATTTACTTTTAAAATTTTAAACAAAAAACATTTAATTTTTTAAAAATAATTCTTACTTAATTACTATATACTTGAGAGGCATGAGGCATCACATGGCTTGCTAACATTGATATTAAATTTGAATACCTAACTCTTGTGTCACAGATGTCACAAAAATGATGGATGTGGATTTCTTTGGCACTCCAAATATATTTCTCACATTTCTCAATATTGTGTATAATAACAATATATGCTTCAAAGAAAAGCAGCGAGCACGAAGGGAATGAGTAAAGCATGGGGAGAGCTCATGCTGATGAGTACCGTACGGTGACAGAGACAACGTTCCCCACGTGTGTGAAATGTCATGATTAAATAATTCTAGAGACATGGGTTACAACAATACATTAATAAAGGACAGATAAAAATAGATAAAAAAATATTTAAAAGATGAAGAGTATTTTTTTTAAAATATTAAATATTTTATTTTTTATTTATTTAACTTCTGAACTAGGAAACACAGTTAGTAAAAAACTCACGAACCTAAACAGAGAACTCATTCGGCATTCATGGCTTCCAAGAAAGGCTTCAAAAGCTAGTTGTTTGCAGCGGCTGAACTGTTTATTTGTTAAACAAAATTATTTTAATTATATATTATATTATTTAATATTTTTATTTAAATATTATATAAATATAAATATAATTAATTATATTATATTATTTATTTTTTATATAATATATTAAATAAAATTTAAGTGTAGACTTTATATTAGGTGTCTATTTGTATGCAAACAATTCATTAATTGATTTGAATTCTCTCTCGTAACATTCGCACGTAACTAAATCATTATATAAGAAAGATAAACAAAAGATTAAAGTCCTTAAAGGAATTTTTGCTCCCGTGTGTAGGGCTTATCTTTCTCATATTTTATTTTAAAAGAACTAAATCCAATTGCTACACCTGTAAGAAAATGTGTACAATTATTTAAGAACAATATTTTGACTGGATAAAAGTGGGCAAGTGAAATATGACAAATTATTCAGACTACAACATAATGTAGATACATTGCAACCTTGTACCAATTCGGTTTCAAACCAAACCAAAGCATTTATCCTCAATGTTTAATCACCCAAGGATCCAGGAAGTGGAAAGTTCAAGTAGGAATTGAAGAATGTGAACATGGCGGATAGCATCATATTCATATTTGAGATCGTGCTCTTCCAGAAGAACCGATGAATTTCAGCAAAATATTCATGTGATTCGGTCTTCTAGGTTGCGCCCGAAATTGCAGAAGAAGAGTGATCTCCTGTGTGAAAGCACATAGTTGACGCCAAATCATTGACTTTGTGTATTGTGAAAAAAATTTTTTTACTTTTTGTTAATTATTATTTAACTCTATTTTACAATAAAAATTGTTTATGATTAATCTTATAATTTCTTCTTTACAAAATCAAATTGATTTTTTATATCATGTTTGAGATAGTTTAATTATAAAAAAATTATTTTTTATTTAAAAGTTTTTTTAAAAATTTTAATTATAAATTATTTTAACCACAAGATAAACTAATTTAAATACATATTTAATATAAAGATAAAAGAAATATAATCTGACAAATGTCATGAGAAAATATAATTTTTATATGCATTTGTTTAATTAATAATTAATGACTATGTATGTTTGTTATGTAAAAAAAAAAAAAAACTATACTCTCGTTTTCTCGTATGGTTTCATTTGTTGTGTCCTCTAGCATAACAATTTTTTTAATTTTTACTCATTTTTATAATTTTTTTTACTTTACTTAAAAAATTTTCTAGTATAACAAAGCACAATTTTATCTAGAAACATGAAGACTCTAATTTAAAATTTTTTTTCCAACTCACAACAACGTAAACATTCTAAAATTAGATAATATAGTTTGGCAAATACAAATTCAAATATTCAACTAATATCATGTATATTACTTATTTGACATTTTTAGACATAAGCTAGATATATCATATATTGTGTGTCTGTGTGTATTACAATTGTTTATATAACTATAAACTTAAAATTATTACTATGTAGTATATTTTGTGCTTTTAAATTAAGAGTATTTTTATATTTATTTAGCATGTAAGCCTCTATTTTGATTTATTAAATGAAGGCAAGATTTTCTTCATCCCTATTTTCATAAGAAAAATTTGTTTTCATATTCGTTTCGTCAAGGAGAATTCCAAATACCCATTTGAAAGAATATTTTTGTTATCCTTGTTAGCATGATTTTTACTAAAAGCAATTGAGATAGAACTTGTTATCTTAAAAAATCTTTTGTTGTAATATATATAAAATTCACCAATAACTAGTAGTAAGTGATTTCTTTCTAAAGTACTTAATAGTGCTAAGTAAATTGTTAAAAAAATAAAATAGAGTATAATTTATGGTCACAAACCTTAACGAGCGTAATTTACTCAATGAAAAAATTTATGTGAGGCATTCAACGTTCTTCACATACAAGTTCACCATACTCGGTGGCCCCGACTCTGCATAACACGTGGCTCAATATTAGAGCAATGTTATATTTTTAAAATATTTTTTAAATAATTTTTTTTAATTATTGAATAAAATAAGTATTAACTATTTTTTTATTAAATAATAGAGGATTATTTTAAAATATTTTTAAAATAATATAATATTAATCTTTTATTATATTCTAATATTATAAAAGAATAATTTGCCAAAACTTTTCTATCGAAAAGGTGTAAACATTTGACACATTTGAGTCCAATGGCAGAGATTTAAGAAGAGAGAGAAGTATATGTTGGAAAGCAAATATAACATGTGGGAATTATTAATTTAGAATCTTTTCAAAAAAATTTCTTATAATTCAAATCAATATAAGAAAATTTTGAATTATTCTAGAATACATAGAAGCCCAATTTAAAAAAAAAATTGAAAATTTTAAGAGATGTGGCTTGAAGAAAAAAGTACAATGAGCGACAGTAATTTTTAAAAACTAAATGTATGTTTGATATTAAGGTAAAATAGAAAATAAATTTTTATATATAATTTTTTTTATATAAAATTATTTTTACACAAAAAAATTTATTTATAAAAAAAATATTTTCATTTTATTCTGATACGAAACTAAAGCTAAAGAATAAAGATATCTGCCACCGGCCATGGCTGCTCTGCAATCTAAATGCTTTCTTCGTGCGACAATTCTGCATTACATGTGTCACAGTACTGTCAAATGTGAAAAACTTTATGTCCAAGAGGTGTCAACATTTGACCGCCAGGCACAGCTGGATTAACGCGTTTCACCTCTTCCGATGAAATTCCATACATCTTGACGCAGCCTCAGGCAGGTTAGTTGAGCAAGTAAGTTATTTCCTTTTATATTTCGAATTTTACATCTTTTTTAATATATTTATTTTTTTATAATAAAAAATAAAAAATTAAGTTTTTTTATTAATATTCAAAATAAATATATAAAAAATATAAAATTAAAGTATAAAAATAATATTTTTAAATTAAAATTAAAAATTCATCCTTTTTAATGACGTAAAAAGTTATATATATTAATAATGAATTAATAAAATTTTAAAAATAGTATAATTTGTTAAACATAAACTTTTAGAAAACTAGATACATTTGCAAGCTTGGTTGAAGGTTAATATATTTAGAGTGTGTTTGAATATATTTATCTTTTTAAAAAAATATTTTTATTTAAAGAAAGGGTACTTTTATATATTTTTATAAGTATGTTTAGATATAATTTTCAAAAAAAAGTAAAATTTAAAATAAAAAAACTCTCATTCACCACCTTTTTTTAAGTTAATAATTTTTAACTTTTAAAAAAGTGAAAGAAAAGTGAATTTTTAATATATTTTTTAACAAAAATATCATTCACCTTTATTAAAAATGATTAAACCACTTATTTTAATCTTTTAAAGATTCACTTGATTTTAATTTAATCCTTTCAAAGATATATTATATCAAATTAGTCCTTCAAAAATTTTAAATAACATCAAAATTATTCTTCAAAATGATGTCATTTTAAATTTTTAGAAGATTAATTTGATGTTACATACTTTGAAGGACCATTTTAATATCATTTTAAATTTTTAAATGACTAATTTGATGTTACATATTTTTAAATGAATCAAATTGATGTTAAGTAAATTTTTAAAAAATTAAAATGATAGTTTAGTTATTAAAAATTATATCCCATGTCCTTTATTTTTCCTCTCAGGTAACTTTCAGTCGTTATGCCTAATATCTCAAACTAATATCAATATGTTATCGAGTATTTTGATATATAACTTTACATGTTTTTACTGCATCATATCTCATCTCCACAATTATGACATATTTAAAAATTTTATTATTCTCGATCTATTAACTTATTTAATTATATCTTATAATAAAATATTATCATATATTACATTTAGATATCTTTTTTAATAATTTTTATATAAATAAAGTATTTTAATTTTTTTATTTAAATAAATTTAAAAGTCTTTTTATTATTTAAAAATATTTTTTAAATATTATATCTAAATAATAAATTATTTTTCTTTGAAAAAACTCTACTAACAAAGAAATATAAAAAAATAATTTTTTACGAAACTTGTCCAAAAAAATCCAATAAATCATGGGAACAATTTCATAGAACAATTTCATGACTTGTAAATTTACGTTGGTTGCAAACATTGGACTCGAGTTCATTGAGGGTTCGCGTACAAATAATTTTCTCGAAGAACAGATGGAACAGGGGATGAATTATGTAGTCAAACAACTACAGCCACGTGTGTAATGCTGCGCCATGACTAAAAAGTAGGTAAGAGCAGTTATATATTCAGAAAATTAATGAAGGACATCGCATCTCTATATAAAGCAGATCAAATTCTGAACTTGAGAACACAGCGAGAAATTCCGGACATAAAAACAGAGAAATCAATCCGCATTCATGGCTTCCAACAATGGCTACAAAGCAACTGAGCTCTTTCAGGCTCAAGCTCACTTGTACAGGCACATGTATAGCTTTCTCTGTCCCATGTCTCTAAAGTGGGCAGTTGAGCTTGGCATCCCAGACATAATCCACAACCATGGCCAACCCATTACTCTTCCTGAGTTGGTGTCTGCTCTTCATGTTCCAGAAGCAAAAGCTAGTTGTGTGCAGCGCCTCATGCGCTTATTGGCACACAATGGCTTCTTTGCCATAATCAAAATCAATGACAACAAAGAAGAGAAAGATGCATATGTTCTGACTCCTGCGTCAGAACTCCTTGTCACAGGCACTGACCATTGTTTAACTTCAATGGCTCAGTTGCTGCTTGACCCAACTCTGGTTGGTTCATACAATCATCTAGGGAAATGGATTTGCGGGGAGGAGCTCACGATGATTGAGACTGCATTAGGCCCTGGAGGCTATTGGGATTTCATTAATCAAAATCCGACCCATATGAGGGTCTTCAATGAGGCAATGGAAAGTGATTCTCACGTGGTGAGATTGGCATTGAGAGATTGCACATCAGTTTTTGATGGCCTGGCCTCCCTGGTTGATGTTGGAGGTGGAACTGGAAACACCGCTAAGATTATTTGTGAGGCATTTCCTAAGTTAAAATGCGTAGTGCTTGATCTTCCACAGGTTGTAGCAAACTTATCAGGAAGCAACAACTTGAGTTATGTGAGCGGCAACATGTTTAAATCTATCCCTCAAGCTGATGCAGTTCTCCTGAAGGTATGCAATAAAAAAAGGGTCCTTCAATTGCATGACTTGCATTTTATGATCTTTCTTCTTCAAATTACTATATGCTTCGTTTTCAATTCTGGGCATGACATACTTACGTTTAGCTTTTGTTAATTCAATTCATCATTGGCAAAAGTCATCGGCAAAATTTCTAATCTCTTTGTATTTTTTCTTTTGCAGTGGATTTTACATAATTGGAGTGATGATGACTGCGTAAAAATACTCAAAAAATGTAAAAAAGCTATATCAATTAAGGGTAAAGGAGGAAAAGTGATCATCATAGATATAGTGATAAATGAAAAACAAGAAGATCATGAAATGACCGAAATAAAGCTCTTCCTTGACATAATTATGATGACCAGTCTTAAAGGAAAAGAGAGAAACGAAACAGAATGGAAGCAACTATTCGCAGAAGCAGGTTTCAAACGTTACAAGATATTTCCCATATTTGGCTTCAGGTCTCTTATTGAGCTTTATCCTTAATTTTTGTTGTAATCAGTTACGTAATTTTACATATGTTGAGCTGAATAAAGTTGTATCAAGAATGTCATAATAAGTAGGGTCACAGTCACCATAACATGTTACCGTTCCCCTTATCTTTTGTTTTTTTCTTTTTTTCAGTTTGTACGTACCGTAAAAGGTATCCTTTAATCATGGAGTTTTTTCTTTTTTCTCTTCTCTCCTTCCACTAGCTAGTTATGTAACAAAGACCAATATTAGTGTAATAGAAAATAGAAATTCGGTTGTCTTTGTCATAACTTGATAATTTAGTATTAGTACGACATGCATATCAAGCAAAAGATAACCGGAAAATTAGCTGATGTTGTTAAAGAGGGCTTGTATATCTGCCAAAGTAAAGAAAACACACTTAAAGGTTAATTCACGATGCGCGTGAAGAAGAGAAACTGTTTTCATTTCTTATATACCTAAAAGTTTATGTTCTCAATGCGACAAGAAAAATGATATTTGACCCGAAATGTTGCTAGAATTTATGAATTCAAGTCTTTTGTCCTTTTTTTGTTTTGTCTTTAACCGTATCTTCTTAATTAAATTTTGATAATTCAACATAAAAGTATATTTCTCTCTTAATTAATAATAATTTTTTTAAAAATTTAAATATTTACTAGCTGAGTTGTTAGAATTTAATTGAGAGATAAAGTTAAAGATATAAAAAAAAGAACAGATGATTTAAATTCTAAATCTATATGCCAAAATGAAGTGGCATTTTCTATATCATCTTATTTTTCCACCTAGCTTTGCATTGTATGCTCTCCATCCAATTCTCAAAGAATAATGCTACATAATCAAAAAAATAATTAAATTTTTTTTATAAAATTCAACTAAAATTAATAATGATTTATGAATGGAATGAAATGATAAAAGACTATTCACCTATCCAAAAATTAATAAGCATGCCACCTTATCATGATGATTAACTCCTTGCAGCACAACACTGGTTACAGGCATACTAGTTTATATTCATGGAGTGGATAAGACAGCATTAGAGACTTCAATTTATGTTAGTTAAATATTCAATATAAATATACACAATCAAAATTCAACTAATAAACAAAAACATGTTCAATATAAACCCAAACAATTGTTGCTGTGTATCAGAATGGAGGCAAAAGGGATAATTAATGGGTACAAGGATAATCAAATAAAAATAAGAAAACATAATGTAGATAATGAAAGGAATTAAAGGGACCAAAAATGCAGGGAAAGAATGAAGATAGGCATAAAACCAATCAACGATAATTTGTAGAGTGCAGGGACACGAAGAAGCAATGAAATTGAGAAAGAAATAGAGACAAAGGATGGAAAGCTCACCTGAGTTTATTCTCCGTCAAGTCGGAAAGAAGAGGCTTGTCTTGTCAGCACTAACAAAGACAAAGGTTTAACCTTGTTTTTATTTGTGCAAATAATTATTAATTAAACATAATGTGATGATGTGTAATTGAAATTCAGGTGGATAGCCACTTCACTTAAGTAAACCTTACACCTAATTATGCAGATAGAGATCGGGCAATAATTTCTGGCTTAATTGCACCACTCTTGAGACAATCACAACATAAAGAGTGAGTGTATAGGTCTTTCCTTGTATTTACATTAATACAGGTTCATCTACCCATTGGCATAAGGCTATTATATCACCACAGTTCACATAGTTTAAATATTTATAAAATTCCAATAACAAATAATGATCACAATGAGCAAAATCAATAATAGATATTTCACAAAGTTTAACATTCAATTAATTCAAGTCTTAATAAGAGTAATTCCCAATCTTTCTAATTAATCAACTTAATAATTTTCTTAATTACTTAAAGAAAAAATGTTAAATGTTTTTGAGGTTTTCAAGACATTGAATGCTTGTAATTTTTTATTTAATACAATTTGTTTAAAGTAATTAGGAGAACATTAGGAAGAAGAAATTCTTGGTAAGCGCATGTACCTACATATATAAACACCCAAATTAATATTTGATGTGTGTAAATTTTTGTGAATGTTATCAATGCACCTTTATCTTAAAATCATAAATGCAAACATATTAAAAGTAATTTGAGTGCTTATGTAAGTACATATCTATTCAAGAATTTCGACATAGGAAGATGCATTAAGATAAATAGCATTACTTTTTAAAAAATATGTGATTATATATAAGTGATTAATAATCCAACTGTTCCCACCGCCTTCAATCTATGCTGCTTGTGACTTGGCAACAATTAAAAATATTTGTGGTGATCTTGCTGGCCTATATAGAAGAAAAAAAAAAAGATTAAGTTTAAGCAGGCTAATGAGCCTAATTATATGCAAGCACTAAAAAGTGAAAGGGATTTTCGAGCTTCGAAATGCTTAAAAGGAAACTATGATGCATTTTGGAAGCATCGGTAGATCATAACTCATATCGGGCACATTCCCATCTTTTACCGAAAATCATTTTGTATCTTTATTTTTTTTTATATTAGAGGAGTATTCTTATAAAATTCGATTTATTTAAACTATCTGATAAACATAATCTTCTCGAACTAGATGCGATAATGATAAAACTTTTTTCATAAAATACATGTTATATCTGTATCTTTATGAATTAGTTTGTGTTGATATTTCATAAAACCGTTAGTGTTCTTCACGAATCCATCCAAGTGCTCTTCCTTTAAAAATAATATCTTCTGTTTAATTAAGTCACACCCTATCTTTTAAAAGTAAAAACTTTTAAGTAAATATGTATATTTATGACATGATTTATAAAATTTTATATATATATTAAATCTTGATTTAAGTATCTATGAATGTATATACTTATTTAAAAATTTCTTTTTCTACTTTAGAGTTACTAAACAAATGGGTTTAATAAATTTTGGATCAAATTATAAAAATAAATAAAAATAGATTATTAATCTATTTAAGATATGTTATAAATTAATTAAAAAATCTAACTTATTTAATGAATAAATATTCACTTATCTTAATCTTAATTTAATTTTTTTTTTTGCTTTAAAAACTTTTCAATATTTCAGGAGATAAAATTATTGGTAAGTGATAATTCTTCGAAACTCAATTTAAAAAAAAAAAGGATGAATTTAATAAATATACAAAATTTAAATCACATCCTTCACGTTGCAGTTTTTTTTCCAAGAGAGAGATCTAAAGTTAAAATTAAAAAAATAAAAAAAAAAGAATTTAATATCACTTCCTTCTTTCACTAGGCTGCAGGTCCCTTTTAGGCGAGGGAACCTGCTAATATTCTGTAAAATTTATAATCATCTAAAAATTAAGTTTGATCTATTTAATCTAATTTATTAAAATTATTATAATAATAAAATTAAATTAAATTAAATTTATTATTACATAGATTAAATGGATAATAAATTTATGAATTATTTTGCCACAGTTACTATCAGCTCATGTTCTGTAAAATGTGATTGCATCGCTATCCGTGTAGATATTTGGACAAAAACAAGCTGACAAATTAAAAAAAAAATTGTTTTCATTTATAAACCTCTCATATGTAGACGGGATATGGAAAAATCGGTTATAATGTAGCTGGAAAACCCACCTTTCTGCATGGCAACATTGCAAAAGGAAGAGGCTTCTATTACTCCACCAAAAATTATTTTAGTTATTCATGTAAAATAAAAATTGATTTTCTTTATTATTATGAACAAATTTATTTTTTGGTACGTAAAAAAATGGAAAGAAGTTATGTACTGAAAAAAAAATTGAAAAGAAGTTTTATTTATTTTCTGACGAGAGCGTAAAAGTTAAAGGCAACTTAAATGAGTCGGAGTAAACGGGTTGAACACATTTACTTTATGAAAAAGAAGAAATTGACAGTTTTTAGTCTCAGATCTTAGAAGAAGTCAAAAGTCAAGTTCACCTCTCTCAAAATATGGAGTAGTTGGATTGATAAAGTGGGTGCTGCTCGACTCTGGAACGGTGCACCGAACTTCATGGTCTACTTTGAAGCAACTTGAAGATATTTATTTATTAGAAAACATTTTAAATAAGTATATATTTATATAAACACTTAAATTAATATTTAATATATGTATTTATAATTTTTTTTAAAAAAATATATTTATACTCATTAAATATTATACATGTGAAATATTAATTTAAATATCTATATAATTATATACTTATTTAAAAATAGCTCCAGAAAACAAGGGATAAGAGATAATTAAAGAGCAATAATACTACCCACTACTTTTCATCCCAGATTTCAGTTGTTGTTTTGTTTGTCATAAAAAGCAGGACAACCGATCCGAAGCAGAGGATCTCGCAAAAAAATGGATATCAACCAAGGGCAGGGGACAGAAGAGTTGTTTCAGGCTCAGTCCCATTTGTACAACTGTACTTTCCATTTCATTGGTTCGATATGCCTCAAAAGTGCGGTTCAGTTGGGCATCCCAGACATAATCCACAACCGTGGCCAACCCATGACTGTCCCTGAGTTGGTCTTGGCACTTCAGATCGACCCTACTAAATCTGGTTATGTATATAGGCTCATGCGCTTGCTGGTGCATGCTGGCTTCTTTGCTACCACCTAAGTTGCTAAAGATGAGAAGGAAGAAGTGGGGTATGATCTCACACCTTCCTCCTCTAGGCTGCTCCCCAAAGACAGTATCCCAACTTTGTCTCCTTTTGTTCAGGCAATGTTCTATCCAGCTGTTGTTCACCCGCCGGAATTCTTGGGAGAATGGTTTCACAGAAATGAGCTCACACCCTTTCACACTGCATACGGGACGAGCTTGTAGGACCCAAAACCAAGAGCTCAACAGGCAGTTCAATGAAGCAATGATTAGTGATTCCGGGATGATGAACTTGGTAATTAAAGACTGCAAATCTGTTTTTGAGGGACTGAATTCATTGGTTGATGTTGGGGGTGGTAAAGGAGCTGTTGCTAAGATCGTTTCTGAGTCACTGCCTAATTTGCCGTGCACAGTGCTAGATCTTCCACACGTTGTTGAAAATTTGCCAGATAGTAACAACTTGAAATTTGTTGGAGGTGATATGTTTCAGTCTATTCCTTCAGCAGATGCCATTCTTCTTAAGGCATGCAAATTGTTCATCTTTGCAGAAATTTTTCTTATATAAATGTTTTGTTCGATTTTAAGCTTTCTTAATTTGTATATAGCATAGCTTGCTCTTTGCGTACAGATTTGATTCATAATATTAAGGAACATATATAGCCAATTGCTTCCATCAATTTCAAAGTAATTGATCAATAACAACACAGACTTGGATTGTTGATTTGTATACTTTGCTACTCGTAGTTTCTGGAAATTCAAGTAAGAAAGTTGACTCAAAAATTATTAATATGCATCTGGCAGTTAGTCTTGCATGCTTATAGTGATGAAAGACTGCGTTAAGGTACTGAAGAAGTGCAGAGAAGCTATTTCCAGCAAAGGGAAGGAAGGAAAAGTAATTGTCATAGACATAGTAATCAATGAGAAGAATGATAAGCACGAATTGACAGAAGCAAAGCTCTTTCTTGATATGTTAATGATGGTTGTGGTCACTGGAAGAGAGAGAGAAGAAAAAGAATGGGAGAAGCTCTTCCTGGAAGCTGGATTCAGTCACTACAAGATAACACCCATCTTTGGTTTGAGGTCCCTTATTGAAGTCTATCCTTGAATTAGCTCTAGGTTATTTTGTATAAGATTAGATAAGGTTTTAGGGAAGATAAACTAATCAATACTTCAATTTCAAATTAACTCTATCTCTCATTCCTGTGTTATTCTCCTACAACTAGGCTTTCTAATATCTTATATTATATTATCAAACCTTATTTTGTAGGATGTATCAAATAAGACGTTAGTTCTCTTGATCTTTATGCAAAACAATTTCATCACGATTGTTACAGTTCCAGTACCTGTTGGGTTAGCTGTCATAACTCACAACCATGTTTTTTTTGTGGTATGTATTATTTGAAGATTCTAATTTTTGCTTATTATTTTATCCATTTCATTTCTTTCTGGCTTCTGGGTATCAGAGCGTTCAATTTCATGGTAGGGTGGTGTTTTTTGATTTTCCCATTAGCTATATTTATCTCTTTCATGACAAAAAACAAAACGTCGTTATAAATGTGGGTCTAGGGCCACACCAGGCGTAGAAGTAACTGGAAAAAAAGTCAGAAGATGCAACATGACTAGGGACAAGACAATAAAATGTGCTGTCTCTGCGTCTGTTTATTACTTTTTGAGTACAGTGCTGAGCTTGGTCTGAGTAAAGTGGCGGATGCCCGCTCTGGCACCGCTGTTTTCTCCTCTCTTTCCTGTTTCCCCAGTTTTCTCTTGTTAATGGCAAAAAAAAAAAAAATAAGTTTTCTCTTGTTCACCCAAATACGAGAAAGTGATTTTCTCTCCACATTACCTCCTATATTTTACTCTACCTTCAATTGTCTTCTGTCATGTTCGAAAGATTACAGTAGATGGGAACGTTGTGGCAATTAAGAGGTGTTTGGCACACAAGTGCCTTAGATGTCTTTATATACCAAAAAAAGGAGATTCTTTCGTATCTCTTTTTTACGGTGAGAATTCTTTCGGTATCTTTACTTTTATAAGAATATTGGTATCCTTGATAAAACAAAATTTATTTAATGGATAGAAATAAAGTGGGACACTTGATATTCCAATAAATTTCCATTCTTTCTAATTCTTACAACTCTTTATTGGTCACTTTCAACTACGGATCTCGGGCTAGAAATTGGAGGGCCATGTTTTTTTGTCAACCAAAGTTTTAAGAGGGTCATATAATATTTTAATAATATTTAAAAATGTCAAAGAAAATTTTCTTAATTATTAAGTTTCTGAAACTTTTGGAACCGTAGCCCATGTCCCCTATATAAAAATCTCCCTCTGCTCACTTAAGAGTGTCAAAAATGGTTACCCTACGGAGCTAATTGCACAGAAGATTAAGCCATCTCATTACCCAACAATACTAGCTGCCAAAAACAGCTAGGTCAAGAGGTTACGACATTAGAGCAGGTAACAAAGAACCTCTACTAATCAAGGGAATAGAACCATACATCTCGTAGTGGATAGTTTATCAGAAAAAGGCCAAAATGTCTGTGTACTTCAATTTCTTATGCCTGAAATATTTAGCAACCAGCAGCTTGAAATATTACGCACATACACCACATATTACAAAGTAGAATAAATTCAAAAACCAGAAATACCGAATAGCCCTTAATAAACTCCCTACCCAAAATACTAGGTATATGAAAAAGAGGCCACACGCCCTTTTGTCTATTAATGATACTTTATTGAAATGCACAAGATCTCAAGTCATGTAGCACTAGCAGCATGCTGTTGTATTTTTTATGAGGAAAGGAGTTTAACTGGGCTGCTTGCCCTTGCAACAGGAACGCACACGAGATTATGGGCCCTTGGGACAGTCAGTCCTGGCCTTTTCTTCCATGCTCACTTTGGCATCATCGCCTTTGAGTACTCGGCCTTGTGGACCAACTATCTGCAGGTCAAAGCACTGGACAAGAGACGCGATCAGTGTTGCCATTCCTTGAGTAGCCAAGTTCACTCCGGGGCACATCCTCCTGCCAGACCCAAATGGCAACAGTTGAAAAATGCTGTCCCCTCAGATCTATGGGGCCATTTTGTTCCCCTTCCACACTCTCTAAGAACCGCTCGGGTCGGAATTCCAAGGGCCTTTCCCAGTATTTGGGATCTCTCCCCACAGCCCAAACATTGAAAAGTATCAATGCTCCCTCTGGGATCACATAGTTGTCGATCACACACTCTGCTACACATTTTCTTTTGACCACAGGCAGTGGTGGGTGCATACGAAATGTTTCCTTCACGATGGCTCTTATGTAAGGAAGATTTTGAACATCCGATTCTTCAACAAGCCTATCTTTTCCCACAACCTCAGCGATCTCATCTCGAGCCTTTTGCAGCACCTTGGGATTGTTGATGAGCTCTGCCAAAGCCCAGTCTGTTGCCACGGCTGTGGAATCCGTCCCTGCTGAGAAGAAATCCTACATACAAAGGGTGTGAGCATTGTGAGTTACATTATTCATTCAATGCAGACAAAGCATATTAATAATTACTGTTGATGGAAGGTTACTTTAATTAACAATTCAAGAAGGATTATATTGTAGAAAAATCATAGTGTTATATGAATTACATAACATCAAATTTATAAAATAATAATTAAAAAAGCATAAACATATATGAAGTGTAAGGACTTTATGAATATAATAGAATGTTCAAGTGAACATCTTGAATTAAATTTCTCTCTCTAACTTCATCTAACAAAAAGCAGAGTAAGTTAAGGTATTCACAACTTTAAGAAAAATAGAGAGGGATATTTAGCCATAAATATAGTCATAATAAGCTTTCCATCAAAAGTCACTATTATAGTAAAACTCTAATAGTCTAACTACTAGTATAGATCTATATTGTGGCCACCCATACTAACCAATTTTAAGTGTCAAGCTCATTACACAATAAAAAAAATCAATATCACATTCAGCCCATAATGTATGTAATGTATGTCTATAACTTACATCATATAATTAGCTAAATTTTCAAAAATTCAAAACAAACACACCTAGGGAAATATTCTAATATATATTAGTTCAGATATATTAGTGTTGTAGGAGTTTTAGCCAAAGCATAAAAAAATAATAAAGCCTATCAATAGAAATGAAAGCAGGAACTTTACCACGATGAGGCCCTTGATTTGATCCTTGCTAATTTTATCTCTCCATGGTCTCGTCGTCGGCATATTCTAGCAAAGTATCGAGAAAAACTTCGTTTTCACCCTCATCACCTTCTCCATTTCTTTCTTTTCTCTTTTTCCTTATTTCTTGGCGTTTGTTGATAACCTTTTCAATGACCGGATCATATTTATTAAATAAATTATCTATTCTCCTCTCATATTCTCCAACTTTCAGCTTCTTCAATGGCCAAATAAAGTCTGAAAGACTATACTCCCCAAAGATCTTAACCACCTCACGAGCAATATCCCTAACCTCTTCAGCTTCACCCAACATCATCCTGGTAATGGTGCTATTTGTCCATTTCAGCAGTTCCTCAGTGACATCAAGAGCCTCACGAGCCTCTGCATTCTGGGCTAGCACCCTCAGAACCTTACGGATTTCCTGGCTGCGCAGGGGCCTCAACTTGTTGACGGTGGTGGCGTTGAGGAGGTCGTTCATGATCAGCTTCCGAATGAACTTCCAGTAAGGCCCCGAAGGGAACCATGGCCACAGAGTTGTTGTAAGTGAGGCGCCTTATGGCCGTGGTCTGAAACCTGGTATTGAAGGACGAGGCCTCGTGGTCTGAAGGAATAGTTTGAACAAGTCAGGAGTGGAGGCAACAACAGTAGGCATAGAGCCAAAGTAGAGAGAGTATAAGGGGCCATAGCGGGCGGAGAGACGGTGGAGGGAGTGGTGGATCAGAGGATCCAAAAGGTGCAAGTGACCAACGAAGGGTAGTCGCGGCTGAGGACTAGGTGGGTAAGGGAGGCGAAGCTTGGACTTGGATTTTGTACAGGATGATGATAATGGACGGAAGTGGATAAACAGAGCTAAGAGCAAGAAAGGGATTAACAGTTCTAGCAACATGGTTCTGGTCTTTGGTTTTAGCAACTCTAGCAAGAGATTCAGGCTAGCCAAGGCATCTCTGAATAAACAGGCTTCAAAGCTTCCCTTTTTATAAGCAACTGATGGATACTTCCCCATCGGCAATTCTATTTTTTAAGGAATTAAACACAGTGGAAGTCATGCACTAAGTTCAATCCAAATCAATCATTATAAGCTTTAATTTGTTGAATCTTACATGGGATTCGGCTTACATATTTTGACTTCTTGACAGCCATAACTTGAATAACCATTCCAGTTGATTTAAATAATAATATTTAACTAAAATAGTATTTAAAAACTACTTATGTAAGACAAATATTAATATTCAAATATTCAGAAGCCATGGGCTGTCACCTTGCTTGTGAAGTCGCTGGATTCCGGCCTGACCCTCCAAAATTGATTTCAATAAAACTCTATCATGTTTGAATAATTTTACAGAGTGGGTTGTTATGATTTTCATGGCAGCAAAATTGATGACTTAACTATTGTTTACTTCGGTTTGTATTTAAAAAAGTGTGTTCTCATTATCAATTATTATTATTATTATTTTATACACACACACAACTTTGAGATTATTTTTTCTTGCACATAAGGTTGAATTTAAATTCGGGGTCTAATTTCACAATCACCAATATTTTTTAGAAGGAGATTTTTACGGTATTCAATTTATAATATGGGTACCGATATTCTTATGGCATGACATAATATTATAGGTTTGTTTTTTATTTAATTTTTTAATAATAATTAAAAAATTAAATCTTTTTTGTCATTATTTATAATTTTTTACACAAAAGTTCTTTTATTTAAAAAAAATCCAAGTAACCAATTGTTTCCTTGAACAAAAATCAGTATTTGAATAAACTTTAGAAGCAACTCAAAAACTAAAAACCTATTAAGAAGACATAAATAGAGAAAAACTCAATATTATTTCATTTCATTTAAAACTAGATTATATGAATTTGAGTTTGACAAAGATTTTGAAAGTGTAAATTTATAATTTCTCTTTCTAACATTTGATAACTTTCTCTAAAATTCTCACTGACTTTTCGTAATTTTTTGTTTATAAAAAAGTTTTTTAAAAATTTAAAGTCTTATCGTACAATGTTTAATAAAATAAATATTATTTATTGAATAAATAGATAAACTAATAATGATTAAAAAAAATATAAATCAGCCTGTCATATTTTGATATATGAAAAGAATATCATTCCTCTTACAAAGATGAAGGCTACTGAAAAAATCTCTTTTTTAAAAGGAAAAACTTATGGTGTCTTTTATTAATAATATCTTCAATTTAGTTTTTATTTTTAACAAATGAGATCTTATTAACACCTGATGCGAGAAAAGAGAATAGACTATAATAGAAACAAAGCAATTTTATTGAAACTCGATTTTGTGATCAAGCAACCTTCAAATAAGTTTAATTTTACTTAAGGCTTTTGGTCAACACCTTCACTACATTATTAGTATATTATTCTGTATTAAATAACAAAATTATAACGCCTCTAATTGTGCCTCCTTTTTAAAATTATTCTTCTATATATAATAACCACACTCCACAACTAAAAAACATAGTAGAAAATGTGTTCATTATACTTTGAATAATAATAATTATACTCGTTAATTTATGTGCTACCTAAATTTATTTAAGAAAATAACCCTCACTCTACAACAGTAATTATTTGAATAGCTATTAAAAAGAAAAGAATATACACTTAAATGTAACGGGTGCATCATATATACACTAATAATTAAAAAGCAGCAACACTCCGAGATTATTTTATTTTATAAAAGAATAAATATTATAATTTGTAAAAGAAAACTTATTCAACAGAGGAAGGAAGCTCATTTAATGATACAGATCGAACAGCCAATACCAAAAGCAAAAAAAAGAATGATTCCGGCCTGCCAATATTGAATTGAGAGTTATGATTTCATATTCTATATAAGAAATAAAAATAGTATACTATAATTAATATTATTTATATTTAAATAAAATATTAAATAATAATTTATTCAGTTAAAATAATATTATTAATTTTATTATATAAAATTATATAAAATTAAATAATTTATTAAAATTAAATAAAATTATTTTAATAAAATATATATATATTATTTAATATTTTATTTAAATATTATATAAAAATAAATAATATTAATTAATAAATAATATTAATTATATTATATTATTTATAATTTATATAATGTACCAAATCAGAATAATTGTATAATCAAGGCTATGACATCTACCAAATAAATTTGAGGCTATAACAAACAACGCTGATCTAACGCAACCTAACTGGTGAAGCAGATACCGCCCACAGTGTCAGTCTCATTCGCAAGTCTGTGGGGGGCAAGATTTTTTTGACTCAGAAAGTTAGACTACATATTCCACTGTGTCATTGTGTCCGTGTGTGACTCTATGTATTAGTCCTCTGCGAATTACTCTCTTACAAGTCTTGTGGCGGCTCAGTCCAAACTACAGAAAAATAAAGATGTGGCTCAAGTCATGGCGGCTGAACTTTGAAAAATTCGTTGAAAACTACTTTACCAATTTTTTTATGGTGTGATTTTTTTTTCATAAATTAAATCAGGTCTATGACGAGGGGTTAAAAAAAACATTAAATAAGGACAAAATATCCTCGGTGAAATTTGAACTAGGATCGAACAGATCCCGAACAAATTTGGTGACAATTAAGGTTCTTGAACTTATACTATAATGTTTTGAAAGACGGTTTCAATCCAAATTTCATGTTTCAAACAATTTTCCATCTATTGTACGTAGTTTTTATTGTGATATTTAATTTCTTGACTCTTGCCCTACGTACTGATTGTTAAATTTTACAGTGAAATTCAATTATTAACTATTTTTATTATAAAATATATAAATTGGATGAAATTTTTATTAAATTATAATAAATAAGTTAAAAATAAATTATTAATTTATTTAAAAATCAAATTCATCTGTAATCTATTAAATGAATAATTATTTAATTTATTTATTAATTTATTTTAATAAATAAATATTTAATTCATTAATTTAAAATATTTTTTTAAAAACTCTCTACGCTATTCGTCCCTCCCTCTTCCGTCTCTCTCGGCCTCTCCCGTCCCTTCCTCCTTCCTTCCCTCCCTTTCTCTCTCTTTACAAAATATATATATATATATATATATATATATATATATATAATACTATATGCAGTGGGTCTACATCAGTATGTCACGAAACCATCTTGCAGCGGAGAGAAATTCTTCCGATTTTTTTTAAAATTTCAATAATATTCACTTTAAAATGTATTTAATAGTCATGAATAAAATATAAAATTAAATATTTAATATATATATTTAGTTCACAAACTCATCTATTAATTATCTATTAATTAAAAATAATTAAATCAAATTTATCTATTAAATTTATTATTTTAATTAAATAAATGTAATTAAAATATGAATAATGGGCCGCTTTGTCAATCCTACTCTTAAGTAGCACCACATAATTCTCCTACATAAAAAGTGAAAATCATTGGATTTGAATTTGATTAAAGTGAGAGAAACTCCGCGGGCCCTATGGTACCCAATTTGCCTTCTTCCTTAAATTTGTCTCATCGGAGCTTCAAAATTTTTTTATATAAATATTATATATTTTATGTATTTTATTTAATAATTAATGTATGAAAATTTTAATAAATTATGTATAAATGCATGTTAATTTTTAAAAAAGTAATAATACGTATTAACTATTAAATAAAATATTAAAATAAATAATACTTACTTAATAATTTTTCAGTTATTTCATTTGCTTCATGACTCCCGTCAATATACCATTGAAGTGTGAATAGTACAACGTACTGAACCAAAATTTAGATGGATAATTAGGGTTTCATCAAAACAAACTCTCCAATCAACATTTAACAAAGAAAGAAATTGTTATATACTTTCAAAATATTATACTTAACTAGTAAAATTATAATAATTATCATAGTATAATAATACAAGTTATTAGATCAAATTTATAATTTTATATGATCAAATTTATATGAAATTTAGAAGGTTGAATATAGTATTACGAGAGTAGTTTAAAAATTTTCCAACAGAACACGGTCAATCCCTTCTTTGAGGTTTCCTCGATGCCAATTGTAAATGGGGTACCTTTAAAACCCATATCAGACACTCCACACTCCATGGTGGTTTAGTATCTTGCCTCATTCTAAATACGTGAATGTCATCAATTTTAGCTAAGGCGTCTAATTTACAAATCATCTATCAACGAAAAATCACCGCCATGAATCAAGGTCGCGATTTTTTTTATCGATTCAGCCAATTAAACTTATCCTGGTTAACCACGTTATCAATTAATGAGATAGAGTTAGAACCACAATACACAAACTGTAGAAACAAAAACGGTAAAATAGTTACCCTGCCGAGCTAATTGCACAGAATAATAAGCCATGTCCCGACCCCAGTAAACATCAAAGCTGCAAAAACGGCTAGCAACAAGAGGTTACGACATCAGAGCAGGTACTAAGAACTTATAAAACCCATTTTTGATTAATAAACTAGAACCATACGTCTCAGGTTAATTGGATAGTTTATTAGAAAAGGCAAAAATATCTATATTCTTTAATTTCTTATCATGAGAGATATAAAATTATTCATATATTTTTACTTAAAAATTTAAGTTTTTAGGATAGTTATTTTATGCTTTAGTATTAGAATCTCTATAACAAAGTGGTCAGGAATTCGATCTTTGTCGTAACTATCCATGTTTCAAGCCCAAAATTTCTTTGTAGTTGGAAAATAAATAATTAATGCTACTTTGATACTTGAGAAAGACAACCAAAGAAATTTTTGCCAAAATTAAAGACATTTATTTTGAATTGGAAGAACTAAAATCATTTATGTATCTTGACCCGACAACTTAAACTTTTAAGATACTTGATTCATATCTCTTTATACATGAAATATTTAGCAAGCAGCAGCTGCAAATATTATACACATACACCACATATTACGGAGTAAGATAAATTCCAAACCCCCTACCCTCTTGATCAACACTATAGTTATATATAACAAGTACGCTACATGCCCATTGTCTGTTAAAGATATATCTACTTTATGGAAATGTATGAGAGCTCGTGTCATACAGCTGCATGCTGTTGTATTTTATGCAGAAAGTAGTTTAACTGGGCTGCCTTCCCTAGCAACTGGAACGCACATGAGATTATGGGCCCTTGGAACTGTCAGTCCTGGCCTCTCTTCCATGCTCACTTTGGCATCATCGCCTTTGAGTACTTGGCCTTGTGGACCAACTATATGCAAGTCAAAGCACTGAATAAGAGACGCGAGAAGTGTTGCCATTCCTTGAGTAGCCAAGTTCACTCCGGGGCACATCCTTCCTGCCAGACCCAAATGGCAACAGTTGAAAATGCTGTCCCTCAGATCTATGGGGCCATTTTGTTCCCCTTCCACACTCTCTAAGAACCGCTCGGGTCGGAATTCCAAGGGCCTTTCCCAGTATTTGGGATCTCTCCCCACAGCCCAAACATTGAAAAGTATCAATGCTCCCTCTGGGATCACATAGTTGTCGATCACACACTCTGCTACACATTTTCTTTTGACCACAGGCAGTGGTGGGTGCATACGAAATGTTTCCTTCACGATGGCTCTTATGTAAGGAAGATTTTCGAACAATCCGATTCTTCAACAAGCCTATCTTTTTTCCCACAACCTCAGCGATCTCATCTCGAGCCTTTTGCAGCACCTTGGGATTGTTGATGAGCTCTGCCAAAGCCCAGTCTGTTGCCACGGCTGTGGAATCCGTCCCTGCTGAGAAAGAAATCCTACATACAAAGTGTGTGAGCATTGTGAGTTACATTATTCATTTCAATGCAGACAAAGCATATTAATAATTACTGTTGATGGAAGGTTACTTTAATTAACAATTCAAGAAGGATTATATTGTAGAAAAATCATACCTGTTATATGAATTACATAACATCAAATTTATAAAATAATAATTAAAAAAGCATAAACATATAAGAAGTGTAAGGACTTTATGAATATAATAGAATGTTCAAGTGAACATCTTGAATAAAATTTCTCTCTCTAACTTCATCTAACAAAAAGCAGAGTAAGTTAAGGTATTCACAACTTTAAGAAAATAGAGAGGATATTTAGCCATAAATATAGTCATAATAAGCTTTCCATCAAAAGTCACTATTATAGTAAAACTCTAATAGTCTAACTACTAGTATAGATCTATATTGTGGCCACCCATACTAACCAATTTTAAGTGTCAAGCTCATTACACAATAAAAAAAATCAATATCACATTCAGCCCATAATGTATGTAATGTATGTCTATAACTTACATCATATAATTAGCTAAATTTTCAAAAATTCAAAACAAACACACCTAGGGAAATATTCTAATATATATTAGTTCAGATATATTAGTGTTGTAGGAGTTTTAGCCAAAGCATAAAAAAATAATAAAGCCTATCAATAGAAATGAAAGCAGGAACTTTACCACGATGAGGCCCTTGATTTGATCCTTGCTAATTTTTATCTCCATGGTCTCGTCGTCGGCATATTCTAGCAAAGTATCGAGAAAAACTTCGTTTTCACCCTCATCACCTTCTCCATTTCTTTCTTTTCTCTTTTTCCTTATTTCTTGGCGTTTGTTGATAACCTTTTCAATGACCGGATCATATTTATTAAATAAATTATCTATTCTCCTCTCATATTCTCCAACTTTCAGCTTCTTCAATGGCCAAATAAAGTCTGAAAGACTATACTCCCCAAAGATCTTAACCACCTCACGAGCAATATCCCTAACCTCTTCAGCTTCACCCAACATCATCCTGGTAATGGTGCTATTTGTCCATTTCAGCAGTTCCTCAGTGACATCAAGAGCCTCACGAGCCTCTGCATTCTGGGCTAGCACCCTCAGAACCTTACGGATTTCCTGGCTGCGCAGGGGCCTCAACTTGTTGACGGTGGTGGCGTTGAGGAGGTCGTTCATGATCAGCTTCCGAATGAACTTCCAGTAAGGCCCGAAGGGAACCATGGCCACAGAGTTGTTGTAAGTGAGGCGCCTTATGGCCGTGGTCTGAAACCTGGTATTGAAGGACGAGGCCTCGTGGGTCTGAAGGAATAGTTTGAACAAGTCAGGAGTGGAGGCAACAACGGTAGGCATGGAGCCAAAGTAGAGAGAGTATAAGGGGCCATAGCGGGTGGAGAGACGGTGGAGGGAATGGTGGAGCGGAAGATCCAAAAGGTGCAAGTGACCAACGAAGGGAAGTCGCGGCTTGGGACTAGGAGGATAAGGGAGGCGAAACTTGAACTTGGATTTTGCAGAGGATGATGATAAGGGACGGAAGTGGATGAACAGAGCTAAGAGCAAGAAAGGGATCAACAGTTCTAGCAACATGGTTTTGGTCTTTGGTTTCGACAACTCTAGCTAGCAACAGATTCAGGATGGCCGGGGCACACCTGAATAAAAACCGGCAACCATCGGGCCCCTTTTTATAAGAAGTTTTTTTTTTTTTAAAATAATGGATATAGAGATTTGACATTATAACCTTTTCTAGATCCGATTCATAAGAAAATATATATTTTTAATTAAAATATTTTTATATTAAATTATTAACACTTAATTAGAACTATAAAATTAGATGTAAAACTGTAAAGTATTAATGTAATAAAAATAAATTACGTTTTCATACATAATAATTGTATTTGATTTTTAAAAATTATAACTAATAAAAAGAATTATATCATTATCACTCACATCTTATAAAAATAAAGTTTATAAAACAATTTATAAGTTAAATTATATGAAATTTTTAAAGATGAGTTTGAATGTTCTCAATGTAATAAGATTATTTTATTAAAAAAATAAATATAAATTTTAATATATTAAAACTTATTTTATTTTCTGTATTTAAGATTTTTTATTATTTTAAATAAACGATTCTCTTATTATTTCATAAATAGGCTCCCGATCCCTGGAATACGCAATTCTTTATTTTACGCTCGGCAAACTTTTTCTATGCACGTGGGGCGGGGCTCAAATTAATTAATTATCTTATTTTGACTTGGGGGATGCTACGCAACTCCGGCTGATAACGGCCCCGTGACTTTTAACTTTTTTAACTCTAACTACGAACTTGTCATAATTGATGGCTATTTATTGCTAAGAAATTCAAATCTATAATGATGACGACAAGTGAAGTTTTGTCAGGCACTGCTAATAAAGTAATATTAATTACACTAAATTTTCAACCAAAACCTTATTATTTTGATATCTGAATATTTAGCTCGACGCTTAATTTGTGTATAGGTTATTCTGAATTTGTGTATGATTATCACTCTAGCAAATATGTTTCACTAATTAATGAATTAAAGAGTAACATTAGTTAACCAAGCTCTTCAATGCAAACCTCCACACAAGTTGCTATATGACTGTATTTGGAATGGAAAATGATAAATACCAGAAGGATTTTTTTATGAAATGGATTACGAATTCATGTTATCTGTCTGATTTCTATGCCTGAAAGAGAGAGATTTCACTGAGTTAAATGCAATGTCATTCGCAATCATTCGTAAAAATTAATTTAATGAGAAATAGCACTACTGATTTGGAATTATATATATAGGCTCGCTAAACTTATTTTATGTAAAGTGAATTAATTTCAAATATACAATAACTCAACAATTGATGTTTAGTTCATATAATTTGCCAAAAAAAAATTAAAAGGTCTTATTATAATTTGCTTTTCACAGGAAGAAAAGAGAACTGTTCAACTTTAAGTAAAAAGACGATGATGAGTTCAATTTTTTGGTGACGAATTAAAAACATATTAAAAATTATGTAAAATGTATACATATTAGAAAATCTACAACTAATATTATTCTATTTGCCATGCGCGAAGAACCTGCGCTAGTTATCATCGTTTTTCAACTTGAACTTGTAAACTTGTACAGTTCGTCTTTCGTCTGCTCAAATATGATATTATTATTTTAATTAAAAAATTTTGAAATTTTTATCCTTAATTACGTCGGAATTTTCTAGTAGCAAAATGCAAAAGTCAGTGAGTATACTGCAAGTTATTAGCAGTCAGTAAGTTGAAAAAAACGATGCACGTGGCTGCCCTTCATGGTCATATGGTTATCGTCTTATCGCCCATCCATATCACCATCATGAGTCATACATTTTTTTATCAAAGACTTTTGTTGATGGCGAATATATTATTAAATTTGAATTTTTCTTGATAAAATCATGTCATTACAAAAAAGAAATAGATAAGAAATTTGTTATGTATACCTATCTATGACTTCTTACGGAGTGGTCTAATAATTTTGCAGTCTGCATTTCTTGTTTATGACATACGGTGCCAACGGTTTGAATAAATGAGAAGCTTAAATTCTTTGTTATTTCATTGACTGAAAAAATGAAAGCGGTCAAGCAACGCAGCCTAACTTGAATGAGAGAATCCAAGCAGTAGCTAAATAAATGTAGTGATTGCTGAATTGAATGTCATAATCATAGTGATGGATGGGAATAGAAAACAGAAATTATTACTTATGCTGCAAGTAGAATAAGAATATAATATATTTTAAATTCTCTTAACCAATTAATTTAATAATTTTTTTAATTATTAACTAAAAAAATATTAAACACATTTTAAATTTTAAAATATAAAATATTTAGATTTTTTTGTTTAATATTCTTTATTAAATAATGAAAAGATTATTAAAAGATTATTTAAGAAAATAAAACATTACTCTTCCAAATAAAATAACTCTTATATTATTTTTTTGACAAAAATTTATAGAAGGAAAAGTTATTTTATTTTAAAGTTGGAACACATCACAAATTTCATTTAAAGCTTATAATAATACTTATAACTTATCTATCAATAAAAAATTATTAGTAAGAATAGAAGAATTTAATATTATTGTCTCACATATAATTTAATTTTTTTAATTGAACTAATTTTTATTGATTATTCTTATATTATATATTATTGAATATGTATTACATGAGTTACGTGAATTATTATTATTTTTTGTTATAATTATTAAAATTAATTTTTTAATATTAATTATTATTTATATAAATAATAGAAGATAATAATAACTGAGATGAGTCTACATAGGTGACGTAACATGCTATAGGTGACATACGATCAGTAACGGGGTTATATGGTTATATTAAAAATACTATTTTAAACCAAACGTAAACGAAAATCCCTTGCTTGAAGAAAGTATTGGGGATGCGATGACACTCAGCCTATGGCCACACAATCCGTTTTGACGTTTTTGTTATTTAAAAGTTTAGAGTAAAAGGACGTGTCCAGTACGACGGGAATTCTAAAGTGGGGTCGCGGCTAACCTAAGACACATCACCATTATATATATATATATATATATATATATATATATATAAAATATTTTAATAATCAATTATGCATATAATTTTTTTTAAAATTAATTATGATAAAATTAATTTTATATTTAGATGTATTAAGTAAAAATGATTTTAAAAAAATATATTTTGTTTGGATTATATAAAAAAAATTACTTTTATATAGTAAATTACTAAAAATGGTATGAAGTCATTTGTCTAGATTGAATATGGTAAAATTATATTGGGATTAATGTGATAAAATTATATTTAATTACCAAATAATCAGAATAGATTATAATTAAAATATTCAAAATTTAACTTAAAATTATAAGTAATTTTTTAATATATCAAGAATAATCATAGATTATAATTCATTTCAAACAATCAATACCAAACATGTTATAAAAAAAGAAAAACAGCTTTTATCATGAAAAAAGCTTTTTAGAAAAAAAAGCACTCCCAAACACACTCTAAATATTAACCATTAGATCTTACATGAATGGTTAAGATTAAAATATAAAATTATGTTACTTTTTTAAGTAATCATGTGATCTTTAAATAAGATTTAATTATAACCATTCATGTATGGTTTAATAGTTGAGATTTACTCCTCTTACTTCTCATAATAAAAAATATTTTGACTTAATACATTCTATATATATATATATATATATATAAAAGTAAAGATTCACTTACACCAGGTATAAGTTTTGGATACTTACACCATTTAATAACTTTTTATAAAATACAAATTAAATTAATCAAACTGTTGAATCATAAGATATTATCTTAATAGTCATACATAGCAAATTTGAGATAAATTAGATATTCATAAACATATAATATAATAGTCGATATTTGCTCATATTTAAAAATATATATTATACTTTAAAATAGAATAGTGTGATAAAATATCAATTAATTTTTAAATTATATTAAGTTTTGTAAACTTGATATATTTCTTAAAAACTTTTAATTCAACAGTTATATTGATGAAATTTAACGTTTATAAAAAAGTATTAAATAAAATATGTATACTAAAACTTATATCTAATATAAGTAGATTATATATACTAGCATATTGAGAGGGCCCTATCGTGCCTCTCAATTCACATTTTGTTATTTTTACTTATATATAGGTATTTTATAAATTAATTAAATTATAATTATAAATCAATTACTTAAATAAACATATTTTTGTAACAAAAGTATAATATATTTGAAATTAATTATAATAGTATATATAAAAAAGAAGATAATTATCTGGTTTTGAAATTAGTTCTAATTATATAATGTAATATTTGTGTTTATAATTTTTCCTTCTTTTCTATTTGTATTCAATTAATAAATCAATTATTTAAATAAACATATTTTTGTAACAAAAGTAAAATATATTTAAAGTAAATTATAATAGTATATATAAAAAGAGAATAACTATCTGTTTTTGAAATTAATTATAATTATAGAATGTAATGTTTATATTTATAATTTTATCCATTTTTCTATTTGTATTCAACTAATTATTAATAAATTTTTTGAAAACTAAAAATTTGAGACTAAATAGAAAAATCTCCTTTATATATATATATATCATTCATTCTTTCATTATATATTGATTGTCTTTGCATGTAACTAAAATTCAAAATTGAGTTACTTCAACGTGAATAATATGTGTTTGTTTATCTTGTTTTAAGATATGTTTGTATTAGATTTTTGTAAATTTAATTTTTTAAACTCAATTTTAGTTAAAAATAAATTTGAGTGAAGTAATAATTTTTTTTTTAAATTCAAATTAATCAAAAGCAAAAGACAATCATTGTTCAAGAGGCCATGGCTGCTGATTCTCATACGTACAATCTAGCTCTCAACGACTGCAAACATGTATTTGAGAGTTTAGGTTCCAAAGTTGAGGTGGGACTGGACTGTAACAAGGCTTATCCATGAAGCGTTCTCTCACATGAAATTAATGAACAATATTTGACCAACCACAGGTTGTGGCTAACTTGGCAGGAAGTCAAAATTTGAGTTATGTTTGCGGAGATGCAGTTCTGCTGAAGGTACGTTCACCAAACATTAATTTCCTATATATTTTCACTGCCCATGATTTCATTTCTGAGGGTAACCTTCTATAGAAGGCTTAAATATTAAGCTGCAAATTTTGTATCAATATACTAACTAGCTAAAATCGCTTATTTGCAGTGGGTTCTGCATGACTGGTCTTACGAGCTCTCGATAAAGGCACTGAAACTGAAGAACTGCAAAGAAGCTATTTCAAGCAAAGGGAAAGAAGAAAAGTTAATTATCATAGACATAGCGATTGATGAAAAGAATGATGATCATGAATTAACTGGGTTGAAACTGGAATATGACTTGGTGATGCTGACTATGTGTAACGGAAAAAGAAAGAGAAATGAAAGAACGAGAGAAACTCTTCTTCGAGGCAGGCTTCAGCAACTAAAAGATAGCCCCCATATGTGGCTTCGTACTACAATCTTAAAGTCACATTGTTCGTAATGATTTTTTGAGTGTCTTGTCGAGAAAAAGACTCTATTTACTTTAAAATCAAGACATGTCTCGAGTTTATTAAGTATTTATAAGTTATTTATACATAACTCACTAATAAAAAAATTTAAAAATCAAACTCAAATTACGACAAAATACAAACAAAATTAATAATAAAGTATAAATGAAAAGTTGATAGAATAAGTCAACTAATAATTTTTTTTTTTAATTATGTGTGTATTTGGTTATAAGCCTATAACAAAATGAAAAACTACGGTCCTATCAGTCTTCATTTTGGTTATTTTTATTTCGTGACTCTTAGGTTTATCATTAAATTCATATATAGCTAGGTTACTATATGATTTAATTAAGTTAAAACTAAAATCAATTTTTCTGATGAATTTTTCCAAAAGTCTGTCAAAAATTCCATTATGTTAAGCAATAAGATCAAAACTTCAAAGAATGCCCGTGACTTGTACTAAGATGTTCATGGACTAAGTTTAACTTAACTTAATATTTTAATCGAGTTAATTGTTTCATCAGAACCCGACTCTAAACTTGAACAGTCTCACGTGTGTACTTATTAAGCCTTCTTCTTCTTCTTTTTCTCACCAAATTAAACCTTCCTTCTTTGTTTTTTTTTTTGGTCTTCAGCCTTTTTTCTTTGTTTTTTTTCGTTTGTGTGAGTGAGGCAATCCATGGGCCAAGAATCTGGCCTCTTCTGGTCCACTATCTTCTAGGGTTGTATGGGCTTTCTTTTTCGGTTTTGGTCTGCAGTTAATAATTTACTGATCACACAAATGGAGCCACCTGGCCCACCTCTCACTTATTGTCTTACACTGTTTTTTTCCAAATTATAGTTCATAATTTTAAAAACTAAACTAAACATGCATTAAAATGGGATTAATATAAAACACGTTCCTCCCCTTTTCGTATCTAAAGTAAAATTTTTAGCTATTTAATAAAAATTGTCTTCCATCTAATAATAGAGTCCTGTTCTGTTATTTTTTTTCATAACTAAAACTCGTTGGGTAATTGATTGCTATAGGAATAACCAAAAGGGGCGAGGAGAGTTGACTTATTGATTGTCTCCATCTAATACTAGAGTCCTGTTTTGATATTTTTTTTTAATAACTAAAACTCGTTGGGCAGTTGATTGCTATAGGAATAGTCAAAAAGCGTTAAGGAGACTTGACTTATTGATTAATTTTTTTTTATTTTATTATGATTTAAGTTTGATTTTTAAATTTTTTATTAGTAAGTTATCAGTAAGTATTTTTATAAGCGCTTAATAAACTTAAGAATATGCTATAATTCTAAATTAGAACAAGTCTTTTTTTAATTTAAATTATTTTATATATAAAAAGAACAAATTAAAGTACTCTATCAATTAGAAAGAGAATACAAAAGTTGTTGATCCAGGAAGAGTAAAAAAATAAATCAAAGCCTTGAGTAAAATTTACAAGGAAAAGAGTAATAAATTAAAAGAAATACGTTAGTTCATCAACAAATATGCATCTTTTCATTTATCTTTTAGATAAAAATAACAAATTATAGAAACGCATATGAGAGTACCGTCTTCTGCATAATATTTTCTGGTCAGCTGCAGATTGCAGGAGCATTGAAGAATGGATGGATCAACAAAAGAAGAAGGATCTTCTGAGATTTGGGTTCACTAGTTTTGACAGAAACTTTAGTTTTTGCTTTAGATTCTTGAACCTTAATATGCAAGTGAACAAAAATCTATGAGCTCTTTCCAATGCCTTTTCATCAAAAGAAGGATCATTAAACAAACAGAACACCCCAAGACCAAGACACAGGACAGGAGGAAGGGGTTTGATTTTTGTTGATTATATGCCTTAATTAATTACCTTATTCATCACTGGAGGATGAGGAAGGACTTTGTTTGACTATTTTCTTAATTTAAAAAACAATCAGTTAAGTCAGTCGGTGCAAAATGAGAAAAGAAAAGGTGCGGATACGTGTCAAGAATATTCTATCCCCACCAAAGCAGAAATTCTTATGGATTATAAAAATATTACTCTCGACCTTTTAGATGTTATTTAAATTTTAAGATATTAATCTGATGGCATATACTCATTTTAATGTGTTATTGTCACATGTTATGTATTTATTAGACTAGTGTACTATACTCCTCAGAATATAAGAATTTTTTTTTCACTAATAATGAATGAAATAAAAATCCTTACTTATTTGATAAGATGAGTATTTTAAATCAAATGTATAATATGCTTCATACAACCTGTTCTTTTTTTTCCCCCTTTCGTACAGCTTGTGTATTAGGGTGCACATTGCCAACGACTTCCGTCAATAGATAACGTGGTGAATTGAGATTAGTTCAAGTGGTTAAAATATACTAGTATTTCAGTTGAGGAAGAAATGATATATAGTTAAATATATTATGTAATATGTGTAAAAAAGAATTGAATGAAATTTTTACAGAAGATTTTTTTTCATATTTAATAAAGTTACAGGCTTTTTCAATCCATTTTGAAACTTAAAAAATATATGGCACATAAAATAAAATTGAAAGAGATTTTTTTGCATTTTTTTTCCAAGTTAAAATTTAAACCTGCAATATTACATATAATCTATAATAATATATTTAACTACATGCATATTATATATTCCTCTCCACCATTGACTTAACTTTTGAGGGTTATCAATTGATTATCTTCTTTCCCATTCAGATTCGAACAATTTGGAATACAAAAATTGTTTCTTCGTGGCAAAGCATTTTTTCTTCTCTTTTAAAGCCACTTTTTGGCCACGTTCTTTCTTCCTTTCATTACTGTTTTAGCTGTACTCATCAATAATTCCATCGGTTCCGAATAAAATGAGGTGGGAGAGCATGGCAAGTTGCAATTAGTCAAATTACGAAAGGTCGTTGGTCCTCCAAGCAAATTATATATTAATGTAAAAGATGACTATGGATTTGCTCCTCGTCTAGTCGACCAAGTTTATCTGTTCATGGCCGAAGGCTTTGATTCTGAAGATTAAAATAGAAACCCAATCCTCCACACACCTCAAATGGGACTCCTTGGAGTGAACAACATGGAGTTCCACAAGGAGTACTTGGATTTGCTATTGGTGCCTAGTGGGTTGCTCATCATGTTTGGTTATCACATCTTTCTTCTTTACAGGTACATCCATCGACCTCACACTACAGTCATGGGCTTTGAGAACAACGACAAAAGAGCTTGGGTTGAAAGAATTATGCAGACAAGTAATCCTTCTCCTTTTCTTTGATTTGATTGAACCCCCATTGATTCTCTGCTTATTCTTTACTTGGTGATCGACAGGTTGACAAAACGGATGTTGGCACAGCCCTGTCTGTGATCCAATCCAACACCACAGCTGCAACTTTCTTGGCCTCAGTCTCTCTGACTCTTTGTTCTCTGATTGGAGCTTGGATTGCTGGCAATTCCACCATTTTCTTCCAGAGTCAATTAATCTATGGTGACACGAGGGCAATCACCATGTCCATCAAGTACATGTGCCTAATGACCTGCTTCCTCCTGGCTTTCTCATGCTTTGTTCAATCAGCCAGGCACTTTGTTCATGCAAACTATCTGATAAGCACCCCGGATAGTTTTGTCCCAGTGAGTAGTGTGGAAATAGCAGTCATCAGGGGAGGTGATTTTTGGTCACTTGGTCTTCGAGCCCTCTATTTTGCTCTTAACCTGCTGCTGTGGTTTTTTGGGCCCATACCCATGTTTGCTTGCTCAGTGGTTATGGTGCTGGTCCTCCATTATCTTGACTCCAACTCAAGGCCATTGCTTCCCAACAGGTCTCAGAGCGGCGGGTTTCAGATAGGCAAGAGTGGTTTTAACTTATAAGGGAATACCTGAGCTAGCAAAGGACACGCAATTGTTTAGAATGAAACACAAATTCAATGAGATTTTGCTGCAAATTTATCAAAGCAATTTATTCTTCTCGATGAATGTAAGATTATACTAGGTAGGCAAGAGGAAAAAAAAAACAAAAGATTGAGATTATGTTGAGAATTGTACAATCCTACAAGACCAAGTTCCGAAAGAAGAGGGATAAATGATTACTTTTAAAAAATATTGCAGTAGCTATATGATAGCAGCAAATTTCTAATTAAACTGAAAGATATATTTTGGAAAATATGGTGCAAGTACTAATTATAAATGAAGACTGTAAAATTAAATTGTTACAAACTTAAAAATTAATGCTTGTATTTGATAAAAAAAATTTATACCATTAAACTTTTGTTATTCACTCTGCATACTTTGGAAAAAATTTCCCCACATAACCGTATGCAAAATAAGCTTTGGCAAAACTCAAACTTTGGAATTGGCCTTCACCCTTAGTAATTGATCAGTCTGCATCAAAACTTCAAAAGTTGGATTTTGCAACGAAGAAAACTGAATGGCCAACGCATTGTACAGGTCGTAAAAAAATGAGTTGGCATAACAAGAAGGAACGTTTTTCTTACAAGCAAAGGTCTGTTTTTTACTTGTAATTGCAAGTGACGAGCGTGACAAGTATATCTAGTTGCTTACACGGCACAAATGTATGTGGGACAATAATCTCTTGCTTGCAATGAGAGAATTTGAAAAGAAAAACTGAAACACGTTGAACTCCAGCATTTGGATTTTGGACACACAAACCATCCGGGTTCCACTTCCCCCAAACAGGACATTGTGTTTCAAGAGTAAGAAAATCAACTCCATTTTCTGCTACACCAAGCTCTTTCAAGCACTAGCTGTTCACCTGGTTACCAGGTTCTCTCCTAAACCTTATGAACTGCGTAGCAATTCTCGCATACCAATTTGTGATAATTCAAGTATAAACAAGTCTTTGGTAAATGTTGAAAAGAAGTGACAGATCACATATCAGTATTCATATCGCATATCGCGCACCAAAAGCATTGCAAATGACATAGAGGGAAGACAACACCTTGACGGCGACAACCTGCTACACTCCGAGAAATCCTAGAGCTTGAAGCCCAGACTCATCTGCTTAATCTTCTGTTGTCTAGCAAATAGTTCCTAAAATCCTAAATGTCATTTATTAAATTGAAATACAACTATAAAAATTAAGATAAATTTTTTTATTGAACTTTATTTTTATTTTAATTAAATAAGAGTAATTTTTTATTATCTCGTACATGTTTTAGATGCTTAAACAAGTTTGTTTCGCAAATTGAAATTATAAAATAATTGCATGTGCCAAAGTTTTAAGTTGTTACTCATGACACCGATGAGAGTTGGTTTGTAACATTCAGCTTTGTTGATCCAAAGGTTTTAAGATTTATTCCTGGCGGTGATTTTTAATGAAACTTATGACATGGTTTAACTTTAAAATGAAGCAACATTCCCTTCTCTAAACTTTTACCTGACCAAGAAAAAAAAAAGTTGTTATTACTAAACACATGATTGACTGCGATAAAACTCTTCTAGAATTCAGATATTGTGTACTTTTGAAAATAAATACATAATATATTTTAGAAAATAAAATCTATAGTAGAGAGAAAAATTTAAGTGATAATTCACAATAAAAGATAACAAAATATATTCTCTCACATTTGTAATTTCAAGTATTTGTAGTTTTGTAAAAATATAAACTAAATTATTTTATCAGCGATTATTCACCCAGTAGTATTTTTTTTAAAGTGCATAATACATTTTAAAATATTTTTAACTGAAAGCATGTAATTATTTTCTTCTGAATAAAAAATTGTAAGAACATTGGAGAGCTGAAATATATACAACAAGTTTTGGAAAAGTAAACAATTTTTATTTTTTTGGAAGTGCCCTCGTATAAAATGACGCACATAAGATATAAAGAATTCAATTCACAAACCAGCTAAAGAGTGCACAAGTTCAGATTTTTTTTTTGGTCAACGCACAAGTTCAGCTTTAATAGTGAATACATTGTACAAAAGTAAAGAGTGCTGTTGTTGTCTTTTCTTTTGCAAAATTTGGCTATGCTTAAAGACCTTTTTTTTTGGTCTGGGCTTAAAGAATAAAAACTTAGATTGTTGGTAGGCTTTCTTATTTACCAGTTTGAGGAGCCCTATTTAGGGGCTTGCTGGCCTACTCATTGAGGGCTTGGTGCCCTATTTACTGGTCAGCCTCAACCTTGTTGTTTTCTTCGGTTCAAGTTTCAGCTCACTGGGTTTGAAAGTTCAGCATGCCTGGACCATGAAGATAACCCACTTTTGCTTGCAAATAATTTATAATACTATTTATAATATCACAATCTATAATATTTATTTATATTACAATTATTTACTATTATTTATATCACAATTTATAATACTATTTATATGTAAATAACTATTTATTTATACAATTTATTAATTAAAAATTAAAATTCATATTCATAAAATTACGTACTTCTTTCATTTATTAGTTAATTTTCGTGGTCCATAGCTTCAAAAGAAGTGATCCAACCTATAATCATGGCTCCAATTCAGACATGCATGTGATGTAGACTACTCAAGTTCCACAAACATAATTTAAAATTCTAATTCTTATAACTATAAAAAGCTTAACCAGCCCATTGAAAACGACATATTCTGTTTCTCAGAAAAATATAAAACATAAGAATACAAGCGCCACAGCAAGAGGGGACTAACACCACAAGCCAATAGTACCAAAAAAAAAAAGAAATATGGCAGCATCATATGTTAAATGATTGAAAAACAAGGAAGAAAAGCTGCAGATAAATCAGCTTCGCACATTTTTTTCCCCGGTTCTGATTAATTTATGATACGTTAAGCTATGACTCCAGTTAAGTTCACAAAATTTAAGCAGGACTGAAAAATATAATAAACTTCCATTTATTAAACTTACCCTAATTTAAGACCGCTCAAACCTTTTGGTTATAAAAATCCTTAGTATAAAAGAAGCATTTTCTAATTTGACGTAGAAAAACAGAAAACCACGTAAATTGTGATAGTTTTCTGTGATTCTCTTCCTATTTTATGCTCCATTACTGTCATCTGCACCCAAGATTAGATGCTTTTGTGATTACATTCTTTAATTATTGAAGGGTCATTTCTAAAACATGGGACAGATAAATGATAAATCCATCCTGTTCAACTGAAAATCCAATATATCAAACTGTTGGTTGGGCCAGGGTTTTAATAATATTTTTGTTTTCCTTCCCTTGATTCATTAGATTCGCCTAGACTTACACTCTGCTTGGAACAGCAGAAAAAGGGAAAGACAGAAAATAAGGGAGGAGAAAAGGAGAGAAAAGAAAATTTTCCACTGCTTGGTTAGTAAGAGAAGTGAGAAGAGAAAGGCCAAAACCATGGTAGGTCCCACATAAAACTTTTCTTCGGAGGAAAGGAGAAAAAACTATCTTTGAGAGGAGAAAACATATAGAATTCTAATTTTGCCCATTCTAAACCTCTCTCTTCTTTTATCCAATAAATATGATGTAGAGGAGTAATTTTTGTGTGAAATTTATTATTTTTATATTAAAATTTATTTTAAAATTTATTTGTTTAATATAATTTATAAAAAAATGTGTTAGATATGTAATATAAAAGTAACATTATACTTATATTCATTTTATTAGAATAAGGATATATTTATCATTTCACATGAATATGTTTTATTTCCTCTTACTTTTTTATACAATTAAATAATAATAAAAATTTATTTTATTTTATTTTTTTCTCTTTGTTCAAATAATAGGAGAGAAAATATATTTTTTTCTTTATTTTCTCATCTCTTCCTTTTCTTTCTTTCTATTTTCTTTCCTCCCATCTTCTTTCTCAATTCAAGCAAAGGGTTAATTATATAATAGATAAAAACAAAATTTGTTAATTCAAATTCATCCATCACCGGAAAAACAAAAGAAAAATCATTGTATATATCCTCTAGAAATGTTTCAGTAAAAATGGAAAAGAAAGATATATTCTTGTTGTTCACAGTAGTTTATGAGTACCCCATAGTAAATTGATAGATTGTTATGTAAATTAAATTAATAAAAAATTTATATACCATTATTTTGATATAAAAGTATTGCTTAAAACAACAATTTATACAAATCTTTAATTAATCTAATTTAATTTACACAAGTTGGACAAAAAATTTTCCCGTACATCAAGCCATTGAAGAAAAGAATTCCAAATACCATATCTCCGGAAGTTTCTATTTTAACGCAGGAAGAACTTCTGTGTTCACCTGACAACGAAGAGCCCCACCTAGAGCCCGTAGCTGGACGTTGCATTGCAGTGAACTCTACTAGTCTAATCCACTTCCCCTCCATCTGCACCACCAGGATCTAGTTTTTCATAAAATTTTAACTTCGAACAACTGTCAATAGTCAATTTAAAACAAAAATTATTTATAATAAATAATTATAAATTATTATTATAATAATACTTGAGAATTTTTAACTATCCATAAAGTTTATTGATGATTTTTTAATTAATAAAATATATTAAATGAAAGGGAAACTCCATCGTAAAAGTGATAAAAGAGCAAAAAGGTAGAGCAGCATGAGGCGTAGGTTGCTTGCAGTGATGTAGCATAGAGATTCCAGTTTATCACGTTTCCACGCAGAGAGAGAGAGAGAGACTTGTGTGTGAGTGAGTAAGTGGGTGGGTCTGTGACGCTTTAATTAACTTTTGGCCGCTCCTGACCGTACGATCGAAAACCCACTTGGCGGTAGCCGACAGCCTCTGATGAGACAAAGACCGGTCTAGTTCCTTTTGGCAACCCTCGAGCGGGGCCCACCCACTCACAGGCACAGCCACGTATCCCTACCGTCTTCGGGATGCGAGCTCCCTCCGGTGACATGGAGACGGAAATGCCTAGCACCCGGCACCGCTGACAACACGTGGACGGCGGAGCACAGAAAGTGGGCGTTTTGGTACGGTGGCGACGAATACGAAGAAGAAAGAAGAGTTACGTTGCAGCGCGTGCAGATAGGATGGGTGACATGACCAAAGTACGATGAAAGGCTGAGAGGACAGAGAGAGACAGCACCCGCGTAAAAGTCGAGGGTTTCTGCATCTGTCCTGCGAAACCAAAACCTCCCTCCTTCTAATAGACAAACTCATTTTAACTCTCTGGCCCTTTTTCCTCACCAGGGGCGTGCTCCACGCGCGCATTGCAAGTGGTGGAGTGTTTGATGGGCCCTGGCACGGTGGGCCTGGGTCTGGGTGTAAGGTGATGGGTATTCTTATTTGGGTAACATAACGAAGTGGAGGAGTTTGGAATATCTATTTATAGGGAGGGTCGTGATTGGTTGGGAGGGAGATGAAAAGAAAAAGGAATTAATCTGGTGTCCAATTTTTTTTATCTATGTTTAACTTAATTTGTTAAATATTTATTAATTATCAGTCTTATTTTATAAATTTCAAATGTTTATCGTAAAAATAATAATAATTAATAAATTACTTTAAATATTAATGCTCATGAAAAATCAAGATACTATGTCAACACCAAGAGAGAAAAAAAAATAGGGAGGGTTAGTTTGGTGATGAGTTGTACTATCATGCTGGTTGCAGCCTTGCATTGATGGTGGGCCAAGTGGGCAGGGTGTTTGCATTTGGAATATATGGGCGACTTTGGTTAAGGGGAGGCTGAAAGTATTATTATGACTGAGGGCAATTTGGCATCGCATATGCCTTTGCTGTGATAACCACGTGTTGGCATGCTAACTGATATGGCGATGTTTGTACAGGACACCAGCAACATAGATATGCGCATTCATCACCATGGAAAATATCAAATCTTTTACATAAAAGTATAATTTTTCATATAATAATATTAATTGTACATTATTTTTATTACATTATTTCTATATTATTTTTTATTTAAGTAATAAAACAAGTGAAATATACATTTTAACACACTCTCTTTAATTTTTCTTTCTCAAACAAGAAGATGTAGAATTTGGTGTGACTAATTGGTGTACAAAAAAATATTTTCTTTCTTCGTACGATGCTGCTTTCATAGACTGCCAAGTTTTGCTCAATGTTTATTTTGTGTGAAACTTTTCATCACTGTGCTGCCTTTTACCACTATGATCATCTTTACTGTATCACTCTTTTGTTCTAAATTTTCAAGTTTTAATTTCCACCCGTGGCTAATTTGTAAACTGCAGCTATTATTTTGACCCGTATTTTAAAACCAAGCCTATTTGAAGCAAATGGATTTTAAAAGTCTATTTATAAGTGCAATTAGTTTATATAAAATTTAAATTTAACCTTTGCATAAGGAAAGATGAACATCAAACCAACTAATGGCTATTAGAGAACTGTACCTAATTTATATACTTTGATCTATAATGGAATTAATGGGTTGATGTTAATGCTCCAATTGAATCTTCATTTATACTCAAAAACCATTCTCTTGTTCTCTTTCTTTTAAAGATTAATAATGTCCAAACCAAAAACAAATGAAATTCAGAAAGAGATTGCCAATCTATTGCAGTTCATATTCTAGTTAGAGTATGACATAATCAATATGGAGAAAAGTACCCTATGCCAGGGTATAATCATTAGTGCATAGACATAAATAGGGCTGGGAAACCAAATATGAGCTACTCTTACAAAAGAGAGATCTTCGTGTACTACACTCAACTTCCTTCTTCATTTCATCCTGGTCTATATTGAATTATTGATTGTTATGGCATTTAGGAATTCGTTGTTCTCACACTAGTGGAAGTTATGTCACTCAAGCACAGCCTACTAAAGCTATCCTACTTGATTAATGGTTATGTATCTAAGATCAAGTCACAGAGCTTTGATTAAATTTCCTTTTCGTTTAACTAGAAGTCCCATAAGAGATTAGATAACTTTAATTGACATTGGCTAGCTTCCCACCCACAAATATAAAGGGCTTACTCTTTTCTACTTTATTAGTGACTGGTGAATCTTTAGAATGTGCAAATATTAGTGATAGATTTCCATTAGTTAGCTATAATATTGTTCCAATAAAAGGAATCAGCATACCCGACAAACCAAACTGGTTTCCAGTAATGAAAAGTCCAAAAAGATAATTATAAATAAAAATATATCTCGCACACTATATTTTATTTAGGAGTAATTATATTGATTTCATGAGATTAATGCTTATTATATAATATCTTTTTTATTTAAAAATTATATCTATATTTTTTTATTATAAAAAGATAAAATAAGGTAAGAATTAAACATAAAATATGAGAAATAAATAAATTTATCAAATAAATAAGGATATTAGATATAAAAATAATACATAAAGTAAGAAAATACATGTGTAATTTTTCATACAAAAAAAGTGCTGTATGTAATAAACGATAAATTAATTAAATCACCCCTTTTATTTATGTATTAATAGCTATTGACAAATTAAAATTATAACTTTTTTAGTTACATAAAAAGTGTAAGTATTTAAATAAAAAAAATAAATGATGTGTAAATACTAAATAGATTGCTTTAATTATAAGAATATGTTTACTATTCGGGGAATATTAATGCGGTTGGTCTGTTTTTCTAAGATTTTTCTTATTATGATAATTTTAGGAGTTCTTATAGGTTTTGTCCTTTCTAGTTTTTCGCTTTCACAGTTTCTTTCGGTGGTAACCTCTAAGATTCAGATTTCTTATTTTATTTGTGCTCCGAACGATCAGCTACAATTTGAAAGAAATTAATACATTGACCAAGCTTCCAATTCAAACTAGACTGAAGCAAGTTATATCAAATGCTCAAATTTTTGTTTTATCTACGATCTTAAGGATTCCATCTTGTTAAAAGAACATTTTATGAAAAGGATTAATTTAAGTATTTAACCATTAAATATGACTTTTATTAAACTATTTATTATGTTAAGTATGCTGATGCTGGCAGGTTTGAATAAAACCTAGATTTATTACTAGTCTCTTTATTTATTTTATTTTATTTTAATTTTTAAAGAATTAGTAAAAATTAAAGGAGAGGAAGGTTTTATTAAAAACAAGAGTGAGGATTTGATAGAAAGACAAATTAGTACTTGAGCTAACATTCAAATAAATGTTTAAATAGAGTAATAAATAAGTATGGATAAAAGATAAGCAAGCGTTGGCAGAAAAAGAAACCAAAAGTAAGCAATATGAAGTTATGAACACAGCCTTTTATGTCCCTTTTAGGTTCTTGGGCATTATGTCATTTGGTGTTATTTTTGTTCGTTGATGGTGAGATGCTGCCGTTCATTAATTGGCTGGGGTCGCATTAATTTGGATGTTGTGTTTCATTTCAAAGAGTTGCAGAATATGTATTTATATTAGTTTATTTTATATTTTAAAATAGTTTATAATTAAAATTTTATTTAAAAAAATTAAAATAATATTTTTTTAAAAAATAATATTTTCTAAACATACTTTTATTAGTAAAATTATTTAAAATTAAGAGAATATAAAATTATTCTTTTAGTTATGAATATCTCTTACCAAGCTTTTGAGTGATAATAAATCCAGTTCGTTTGTTAAATTAATGATGCAAAACAATAATTGTCACTTTTTATGTGGGGATTGTTATGCTAAGGCTGTTTTAGAGTGGGAGATGCATTTTAGAAGATAAATTGTAGTGTTTATAACTATTAAGTAGAAAATTAACAGTTTAGTATTTAATAAACTATAAGCATATGCATAATAATTAATAAATTAGAAATGTGTTAAATTTCTTTTTCTTGATTTTATCATTGGTAGTTATCCATTTATAATTTACGACTCAAATTGATACTACTCACTGTATTGAGATAACCATTTCTAAAAATTATGTAACCTCATTAAAACTAAAAAGCGTTTAGGGTGAGTGATGAGTTACGTGCCATTTGAGAAATGACAGAGCAGAGCACACAACCTGCGGCAGCAACATGTTAACGTAGATGGCTGGGCAACTTCTGTTGTCACATTCCGAATCCATGAATTGGAAAGAGAAGAGGACGCAGAGGAAGGAGTAGGAGCGTGGAGTAAGAGGGGTTTCCAGAATAGGATAAAAAGAGGGGGCAGGGGTTTAACCAATTGGGCAGCGAGGGAGTGACCCGTTTTGTCCATAGAGCCCGCAAAGTAGGAGCGTCCTAGACCTGCCTCTGCCTCTGCCTCTGCCTCTGCCTCTGTGGCTGAGTTTTGGGTCCTCTGCTATTCATGGTTTCTGTCTGACAAAGACCTGCTCCTTTTCATTGCTGCCTCTCCATAAATTCTTATATGTTTATTATTGGCACGAATTTCCTCCTAACTTTATTATTAAATAAAGTATGAATTATATACTTTTTACATTTGTAAGATATTAAATATTTTTTATTTGATATTTATTTTATTAATTATAAAAAAATTATTAAGAAAATATAATATTGTTTTTTAAAAATATTAAAAAATATTAATTATTTTTTTAAATCTTATTCTTATCTTTTAATAAAAATAGAATTAATAGGATAAATAAAATTCAATATATATATATAATAAAATAAAACATATTAAATTATTTTTAATTAAAATTATTTAATAATTTTTTTATTTTTATACAATTATCTTAAATGATAAATAAAAATAAAAATTATTTCATCTAATTATATTTTGATATTAAATTTTGTTAACCTATAACTTAAGAGAATATATTAAAGAATAAAAAATAATATTTATTATCTTATATTAAATAATTTTATTTATTTAAAAAATATTAAATATATTTTAAATTTTTAATATGTTAATTGCTTATATTTTATTTAATAATTTTTATTTTAAATTCTGTAATTTGTATTCTTAAAATACACGTTAACAAGATTTTTTGATATTTTAACAGTAAATAATTAAACAAGTATATTTATTAAAAAATATATATTTTAAAATAAAAATAATAAATATTATATTAATAAATATATTTTTAAACTTTTCAAATATTAAAATATTAAAATATTAAAATATAATTAAATAAAAATATAATTTTAAAAATATTTTAAGTGCATGAAATAATTCCTCTCTAATTCTTCGAAAAAAATACTTATTTTTTAAAAATTATTTTAATAAAATTTTAATTATAAAATAAATTAATTCAATGGCATGAATTCACAAATGTATATTTTTTTTCCTTTTCCTCGACTCAGGATCAATAGGGGTCAGGGAGATAAATGATGTTATGACATGCTTGATTTGACTTTTTGAAAGAAAAAAAATATAATTTAGACAAAAGTTATAAAACACAAGTTTTTATTCAAACAATTATTTACAGGTTAGCCAATCGCTTTGCCATGAGTAACGTCTGCAACCAAGCGACCCAATTTGCCTGCTGCCTTCGCTTTCATTCCGTCTTGGTCCACATCTTGTGAATCACACTGTATCTGAAAAAGCACAATCTCAGACAAGACTTCAAATGACAATTATATATTTCATAAAAATTAAAAAAATTACTATGAAAAAGCACCCCTTGCCTTATCTCCTGTCTAAATATATATATATAAAGAAATTGTTATTCTCTATTCTGTTTATTAAAATTATAGATTATTCAAACTCAAAATTAAGGCCATAACGAACATTTAAGTATTACATAACTTAAAAAAACGATGTAATTGTTGTTATCAATTATCAATTTATTTTGCTAAAAGAAAGTAGTGAAAAAGGAAAGAATAAATAAAAATAAAGAAGAATTCAGAATTAAATCAATAATATTTAAGCTAAGTCAAACATTAATCAAATGTTATGCTTTTTTTATTGACTATTGATTACACACGAAGAATTATAATTTTCTTTTATTGTTAAATAATAAAAGAAAATATTGTTAAAAAAATAATTAATACTTAATATAAATAATAAATTTTATAATTTAATATGATAAATTTTATATAAAAAAATTTACACCAATCTCCCTTTAACAAAACCATCTAATTGCAGGATCCAAATCCACATGAATCAATCACTCTGTGAGAAGCGAATCAAGTAGCTGATCTTTTTGGCTAAACATGGCACGTGACACTCTTTTGGCCGCGAGGTTTGGCATCTTCCCAATCTTATTCACTGACAACTTGGGCGTTGTATTCCATAAAAGATATCATTTTCTTTTTCTTCTTTTGTACACTAAAAAATATCAGTTACATGAAAATTAATTATTATTCAGTTCAATTTTCTTCCATATAATTATATTAATAAGATAATAATATTTTAAGGAAAATAAACAAAACTAAAAACAAGTTTCGGCCTTTAAAATCACTCAGCACAAAGACAGTGAGCTTTTACGGCAAATATTTATGGGTGGATTTCATGAGAAGTATAGCATGAAAATGAGATTAGGATCCATTAATATTGGTGTAAAAATTAAAATAATCTTACAGCTATAAATAACATTTTGATGGGATGCAGTTCTAAAAAATTCATCGTTGAATTGAAAAATTGTAACATGCATATGTCATACAATTATACAAATACAATTTTTACGGTAATCAAACATATTTTCTGCTTCATTAAAATGTCTTAAAACTCATGCATATTATAATTTTAGAATAAACTAATTATCAACATTTTATCATATACCTATTATTGTTTATATTTTCTAAACGTTAGTTTAAACAATTAGTTAAATACTTACATTGATAGAAAATTATGTTGTCTAATTAAACAACTGCAAAATATGGTTGGCTATCATATCTATATTTAATATTTAAAATTGACAATATTCACAATTGATTGGATAGTGAGTAGGTTTTTAGATGCATAGTATCAAATATTTAAAATATCCAAAATAATTGTCATTTTCTTGATTGTCCATTGGCAAGTATTACTTAAAGACTTTAGGATTTTTTTGAGAAGATAAAATCATGTAGAGAGAGATTGAAATAAAAAAAAATTGCACAATATAAAATTTGTAATACAAAAGCTATTATAGCTATATTAGTGTTTCGATATGTTGAATGCTTAAACTACTTTGAGAATTATCTAAGAAAGTTGTTACACAATATTCCATCCTAGTTACAAATTACCTTACGTTCCTTCAACCAAAAATTGAAGTTTTTCTTGGGAAATTGATCATACATATTATTTTGGCTACAAAAGAAAATGTAACACAGAGGCATATCCAAGTAGACACTATGTGCAGTGGGGAAGTGAGGAATCTGATTTGCATCTTTATACCCGCTATCCTTCTACATACTGCAGCCATTGGGTTCCTCTCTCCTTTCTCCTTTCATTCTATGGATAGAACAGGCGTGTTATCATTGAGACTTTAGAAGAACCAAAACTGTAAAGCTATGTATGTCTAATATAATGAAATAGAAGTACATCATAGAGAAACAAACCCATGCTAAGTCTAATAGAATGTGTTTGGAAGTTAATTTGCATGGCTTACTAAAGCCTAGCAGTACAAAACGAGATGATGATAAAAAAAAAAAAAAGACCAGGAGTTGGAACTGTAAATTCAGAGAGCTGAGGACATTTGCTGCTTCTCCCATGCTTTAGCAAAGAGGTTGGTACAAAGAGTTTGCTTCTTTATAGATGTGATTAGGGGTTTTTATTAAGTTAGATTAACAAGCAAATTTATAAATTTTGACATAATTTAATTTATAATTAATAAATTAGATTGAGTTTACGTGTTAGATTAAGTTTAAAAATCTTAAACCCATGAATGATAAATTGTGTTGTGGGTTGAAATTTTCCAACTCACAATTGTGATGTGAAACTGATGGATAAATTGGATGACAACATGTTTCTTGAGAAACTTGACAACGAAGTCAATGATTATGTTCATCCACTTGCCATGGATGATAGTTGTTTTAATTGACTTATGTGATTTATTGTTTAATACTTTTGAGACTTATGTATATTTAATACTTTTTATATTTATAAATTATTATATTAAAGTATTTGAAATATTTGAGACTTATTGAAAACTTAATATGTTAATTTTTGTTGAAACATATTATGATGTGTAATAATTTTTTTATTTTATATTAATTTTGATATTTATTTTAATAAATAATTTTTTTAATATATATCAAATATCTAAAAATGTAACTCAATCCAACCAAAGTCACACTTTAGAAGAAAAAAAAACTAAATCATGTGAGGTAAAATTGTAATTATCATTTTATATCCCTTCACGTATTGGTGCAAAAATCAATACGATTATACTGACTAATAATTTCTTCATAAAAAATGATTTTTGGTTAGTTGATACATGAATTATGTTTAATTACCATGTGAATCTTATATATAAAATTTTATTCAAATTTAAATAATTATGAGTATGTAATTGAGTGGTGAATTTTTATTATTTAAAAATCATATTATAAATTATATTAATATAAGTTAATAAAATAAAAAATAATTAAGGTAAAATTGATGAATATAACAAATGTGAAGCATTATACTTTGAATGTAACATTGATTTTATTAAAATACTTGTGTTATAAAGTATTATTTAATTGGTCTAAAAAATATATCAACAAATTTTAATGTTAACTTATTTTATATTTAAAATATATTATAACTACCAGTCAAAAAAATAAAATATATTATAACTAAAATTTTATTTAAAAAATTTAAAATTTAATCAAAATCAAACATATATTTAATATGTGAAAGGGGAGGGAAAATAATGCACTTTTGTGATGATAAATACTTAATTGGGTTTGAAAACGGGAGTGTCATAAGTGTCTATCAAAAAATGTAGTATTTTTAATGAAGGTCTGCCATCCGTGGATTCCAATTTGGACGTGATGGTGTTATGTGCATATGTGTCATCATCTCTTCCCCTTAATCGGTTATTTTATTCTAATTTTTCTGCGATAATGGAGACATTCCTTGCTAATTAAACATGTTGACAAAAATACATGAGATTCTGCTGCGTTTTCTTTACAGGTAGCTCAGTAAATAATAATAATAATAATAATAATAAAGAAGTTGTCTTTGTAGGGAGGCATAAGCTAAGCTGTAGGTATGGACATCAATGATTAACTAACGTGTCATATTTTAAAGCAACGAATAGCTCCAAATTTGCAAAGGGTGGCCTCGAGACTTCATAATCCAAGGCTAGAAAAAAGTATTTACTGGTTGCCTAATTGGTTTGCCACAGTGACCTGGATTTGTCATTACCGTTTGTCTAAGAAAACAGCTAATAATTATGATATGACCCTAATGGCAAAGTCAAAAACTTGGGTAGGCAAAGTAATTGGCCGTTTCTAAAGCGAAAAAGGCGAATGCTTAAAAACATTATGCGGCTTTCTATTTCCAACCCCATTTGTCTTGCACATGTCTCTGTTTTCTGGTTGATTGTCGCCATTAACCACCAAAGCCTGTCAAAATATGAGTGGTAATGGGGTGCCTCTACTCTGATTCATGATGAACAGTATATTGGTTTTCAAAATTCCCGAGGAGGCAAAATTTTCTACACCAATCAACGATATCTGAATGTTGACCATTTTACATTTATAAACAGTGATAGCATTCGCACATTAAAATTTTATATATTTTTTTATATTTTTCATGTGATGAATTTTTAATCATAAAAAAAACCAAATTGTATTTAAAAATTTGTCACATTAAAGTATTGAAAAAAGATATAAAGGTTTAGTATGTAAATAAATTTTAGGTGGGTGTGAGATTTGGGGTAAAACCCAATATACAAAAATGGTACAATACTAGTGTTCTGGCCTCAATATCTCGTACCAGAAGCAGTGTACCAAAATGGTAGGAGAATCTGTTGAGAATCAATGGCATGGTCAGCAAACAAAATCTCCACAGAACCCATATGGAAACTGAGATCTGGGTGGTAATAGGACGACCTAATTTTCTCATAAAATTAAAAACTCTGGAAGCTGCATTAAGAAGAGGATAGGTGTGAGATTTGGAGAACTAGAGGGGGACAGAATAGACATCTGCCCGGAAATACAGGGAGGCCGTACAGTCTTTAACACCTTTATTCAGTTTGTGATATTTTATTGGGCTTTAACCAGCAAATAACCTCACAAAGTGAGGCACTACTACAGTCTTTGTTCTTGTGGCTTTCTTCTCTCTCCTCTCTCTCTCTCTCTCTCTGTGTTCTCTGTGCCACACATCACACCCAACAGTCGCAGCATTGCAGCAACTGCAGCACTGCTGCTGCTGCTTTAGCCTGCAGACGAGCAAAAGAAATTATAAAAAAACAAAGAAAAGGAAGATAAATGAGTAAAGAAAGAGGATAAAAAATTCATTTTTCTATGACCCCGAACTTAAATCCCAATGAAAGCTTGATTTGATGCTTCCACAAAAACCCATCACTCATTCTTTCACTCTCCTCAGCCAAAAAGAAAGTAAAAAGGACAGAACCCAAAAAAGAAACAAAAGGAAAATTAGCAGAGAGTGATAGCTCAGTGGGGGGTGGGAGAGAGAGAGAGAGAGAGAGCAGACACAGAAAGAGGGTCTCTTTCTTTTTGGAGTATTGGGTCAGCCTCTTTTAGCAATGCCAAAGTTGCTCGCACCTCACGCTCTCTGAAAATGCAGGCATGAAATCACTCCTTGAAATCTACCCGTCCCTCCTCTTCCTCTTCCAAAGGGCTTCTTTACACCCACTCTGTAAGCAGCTTCCTTTTTTTGTTAGATTCGCTAACATTGTCAATAGGACTTTCTTCCCATGGGTTTGATTGATCTCAACACTACAGAGGACGATGAAACTCCATCGTCCGGTTCCTCTGCTTCTTCCTCCTCTCAGTCGGGTATAAGCACTTCGGCTCCCGCTTCCCCTTCACCCTTGGCTCCTCCTTCTTCTGTGTGCCTGGAGCTATGGCACGCGTGTGCGGGCCCTATGATCTCGCTGCCGAAGAAAGGAAGCGTGGTTGTGTACTTCCCGCAGGGCCACTTTGAGCAGGCTCAGGATTTTCCAGTCGCTGCCTATAATATCCCACCCCATGTGTTCTGTCGCGTTGTTGATGTCAAGCTCCATGTAAGTATTTATAGCCCATTTCTTCAGTGGACAAAACGAACGCTGTCTGTAATTGGTCGGGTCAGGAATTTTTTTTCTTCTTTTCTGAAATTTGATTTCTTTCTCGGGTTTCATATCTGGGTTTTGTTCTGTTTGCTTGCCAAGAAAATTGATGGGAAAAAGGATTCCTGTCAAGTTTAGCCCAAGAGCATATCCTTTAACAATTTGTGAATGACCCTTTTTCTTGTCTTTATGTATATAATGTGCTTTAATCAGTCGAGAAAATTTCCTTTGCTCCTTCTCCTTCTTCTGGATTAGTATTTAGTCGGTTTATTTTCAATTTCACCTGAAATGCGTAAGCTTTTTCTGGGCAGGCGGAGGAAGGGAGCGATGAGGTGTATTGCCAGGTCTTGTTGGTTCCTGAAAATGAGGTGAGGCTTATTTATAATCTTACTTTTGTTCAGTTTGGATTTGGAGAAAGCACTGAAAAAGAAAGATATCTCAACTTCTAAATCTTGAACTCGTCAGTGCCTAATTCTTAGTGGTCAAGTAAAATTGACTAAACAGACTAATTATAATGAAATAACGAAATTGCTTAATTTAGCAGAGTGTCATATCTCTGGAAACCAAACGAGATAAAAAGTACAAACTATAGCCATAGCTTCATTCTCTGTCTCTGTCCATGTTACTAGCCCTTTTGACGCAAACTTACCGGGAAAAAAGCGAAGTACAAAACAATCTCTTATTATATAATTATGAGTAAAAGGAAAAGGAAATATGCTTATTAAATTGAGTGCCTTTTGACTTTGCATGAACTTGGTCATTGTTTATAGCAAGTGGAGCAAAACTTGCGGGAAGGGGAGATTGATGCTGATGATGAAGAGGAGGATACTGAAGCTGTGGTGAAGTCAACAACGCCCCATATGTTCTGCAAGACTCTGACAGCTTCCGATACTAGCACTCATGGTGGATTCTCTGTGCCTCGTCGAGCAGCAGAAGATTGCTTTCCTCCCCTGGTAATTATTAATTATGAAGCACATTCATTTTATCCTGTCAAAGCCTCTTGAAGTGTTTCACTGATTGTTTTTATTTGATTGGTCCTATTTTTATATGCTACAGCCAAGTCAGATCTTATAATTGTTTTGAAATGTGGTGATGTCACCCGTTTCAAAATTTGCTTTCGTGTTAGGAACTGATATCAAATTCCTAGAAGCATGCTCAGTTATTTCTTTCATAGCATTTTGAGTTTAAAGTCCACTGTTACTTTAGGATTACAGTCAACAGAGACCATCACAAGAGCTTGTGGCAAGGGATTTGCATGGCCTGGAATGGAGGTTTCGACATATTTACAGGGGTATGTTACTCATGTCTCTTATATTTTCAAGGAAAATAGCAGACAAGTACAGTACCATTCGATTGCTTGGTGTTTTATTTCCTGTCTTAATGTGAGCAGGGCAGCCACGGAGGCATTTGCTTACAACCGGATGGAGTGCATTTGTGAACAAGAAGAAGCTCGTGTCTGGAGATGCTGTGCTGTTTCTTAGGTATCAAGACCTAAATTCTATCAAATATGAACTCGTATTCGTAACTAAGACTAACATTTTATAATCCATGCCAGGGGTGAGGATGGAGAATTGAGATTGGGAATTCGTAGGGCCGCTCAATTGAAAAGTGGTGGTACCTTTTCAGCTCCCTCTGGTCAGCAATTGAATCCTAGCACTCTCATGGATGTGGTTAATGCTTTATCTACAAGATGTACCTTTAGCATTTGCTATAATCCAAGGTATTTGTATGGTTATTCACTTGTACTTTCCTCAGTAGTTAGTGAAAGGGAATCTGTCAGTTTCTATGTAAAATTGTGGTGTGTTATGTTTGTATAAGATGGGGATTCATATGGATGTTGCATTATATACCAAATGAAAAATTGGCATGCCCCCATCTGATATCAGCCCTGCTATTCTAAGCTGCTGACCAAGAGATTTGGTTTAATAGAAGAAACAAAGCTACATCAACGCTCTTCTATAATTGTGGAGTCTTATTTTACACATTTTATTATAGCCTCTATCACATTTCCAGTTGCTTTGCATGCTTTGTAGGATGTTTTTATGAGGTTATAGTCACAAACAGAAAGTTGAGCTAATATTTTACTATTTGTTTCTGTGTATGCATGCATGCAAAAATACTTACTGAAAGTTTTCCTTTGTGACTGTAATTTGTTTTTGATTGTTTCACCAGAAGTTTACATGCATTCATACCTTAGTCCAAACACAGTCATTATGTTTTACCTTAGTCCAAACACAGTCATTATGTTATATTCTCCCTCAAATTATTTTTTACCAAAAGCACAGTGATTCTTTCCTATGTGAATAGGTTTCTCTTCCATCTTTGGACGGACATTTATTACCTTGTCACTGTGTTTTATGTGTATATCCAAGCAATTCATTATTCAAAATAATACCATACAGGCACAAGTCTGCAATGTGATAAGAATCTCTATGGTTATCACATAGGTCTGAGTGTAGTTGAGTCACTTTCACTTCAAATACATTCTTGACAACCATAAGTTGAGGGGTTAGGCATAGACTATGGGGTTCTGTCATGCTTGCTGAATTTATGAATATCAAAATGGTTTACTGCCAGCTATACAGCTAATTATATCTTCTGTGTTGGTCTAATATTTTTCGGGTTTCTTTTTGCTTCCTTTCCTGCTGAACATGGTATGTAATTATTGTTTTCTATATTTCACTGTCTGTTTGTAGAGTCCGCTCATCAGAATTTATCACACCCCTCCACAAATTCTTAAAGAGCCTGGATTGTTCTTATCCAGTTGGAATGAGGTTTAGGATGCATTTTGAAAGTGAAGATGCCACAGAGAGAAGGTTTGTCACGCTCGTGTTTGCTGCTGCATTTAGATAACCTATTAATCACCAATCTTAGTCAAACTTTTGTTGGACAGATTTACAGGATTAATTGTTGGAACCAGTGATGTGGATCCTGTTAGATGGCCTGGATCAAAATGGAGATGCCTGCTGGTATGTTGCTGGGGTCTTTCTTTAATTTTGTTATTGTTTACAAGCACGAGTTTGCCTGCTGTTCTGACCTTTTATGTCTTATGAGTATACTTTCTTTAATTATGTCAATTCATACCTGTCAAGTGTCAAACTTCTAAAGATTGATTGTATTTATTCGTAATGGACAGTTTGGTTTATGTTTGTCATTAGCTGAATATAATTATGACTTGGTATGTGATGTCATTTCTATAGTAATAAAATTGATGGTGGCCATATGTTCTTTCTCATCTTTGCAGGTAAGGTGGGATGACATAGAAGCCACTAGGCATAATAGGGTTTCCCCATGGGAAATTGAGCCAACTGGTTCTGCTTCCACTTCCAATAACTTGATGACTGCTGGTTTGAAGAGGACCAGGATTGGATTGACTTCAGCAAAGCTGGAATTCCCAGTTCACAGTAAGTCCCAGAATATTTTTTTGGTTTGTTTTTGAGTTGTCCTATCCAATGTGACAATATTGTTGTGTTTTTTCTGACAGATGGGATTGGAACATCAGACTTTGGGGAATCATTAAGGTTCCGGAAGGTCTTGCAAGGTCAAGAAATGTTGGGTGTTAGTACTCCTTTTGATGGTATTAATGCTCAGAGTCCCGGTTTATCTGAGTTAGGGAGGTGCTATCCTGGTTCAAACTGTCCCGGGATTGCTGCAACAGGAAATAGTATCAGAATCCCACAAGTGAGTTCTGATTTTTCCTGCAATGGCATAGGCTTTAGTGAATCTTTCCGATTCCAGAAGGTCTTGCAAGGTCAAGAAAATACTTCCAAGCCAACCATATGGAAGAGCCTTGTTTATTGATGAGGCTTGTGGAAATGGTCGCTTTGGACTGTTTAATGGTTATCAACTGCTTAGCTCTAGAAATGGTTGGTCTGCCCAGATGCATGACAATTCTTCACATCTGCATGCATCTGTTCCATCTGGGCAAGTGTCATCTCCATCATCTGTGTTGAAGTTCCAGCAAGCAGTCAATCCTGTTTCAAACTGTGATTATAATAACAAACGTAATCAGAAGATGGAGGGTAAAGTCCATTACCAAGGTTCATATGCTTCTGAAGTGAAAGGGGGAACATTTGCATCATCCCCATCTGTTGAACCTCTTTTCTCTAGGCAAGCTCAGGAAGGCACAAATTCTTATGGTATGTTAAATTTTCATAATCAGTTGTGCAATTCACGGTCGCAAGATTCATTATCAACACTGAAGGGTAGTCAAGAGTTGGTTTCCTCATGTAAAAGTAGCTGCAGACTCTTTGGTTTTTCATTAACTGAGGACATTCAGATTGCAAATGAAGAGGCTGACCCCTTTACAATCACTTGTGAATTGAATCCTGGAGTTTCCTTTACAAGACATGTTGAAGATGAATTCCATCCGGGCCATTCTCTCAGGAGCAAGGCGGTTGGAAGTAACTGCACCAAAGTAAGCAATCTTTATCCTGTAAAAGACATGGTATTTGATAGAGTATTGTAGTGCACTTATGTTAAATAGAATCTACAGGTTCACTAGTTGGAACTGTTGGTAGACAGGAGAATAGACTTCTCTGGTCTTGGTGGATGTGATCTAAACTGCAATTCGAAGCATGAAAATGTTATGAAAAAGCTATTGACTGACTAGAGCAGGAGAATATTGGATATTTTAACAAAACGATGAATGATATAATGCTGGTGGTAGATAACAATTTGCAGTAAGTGCTGAACTATCTAATTTCATTGCCAAAAAGCCGTTACTGGCTTTTAAAGAAATGCTTTTGATGGTCCATGACGTGCTTCCAAATTACATACATAGCCTTGCTTCTAAGACTGATTAGATGATGTTTTGTGATAAAGTAGTAGTGCTGCTGCTGCTACAGGACCTGATTTGAGTTACTTATCGTCTCATGCTTGACACTGATTTTAAATATATCTTGAATATTATCTGCAGGGTGTGCTGCAGTATTGATTTGTGAATCATGTGTGCTGGCAGCAAGAGACTGGCATGAGGTAGCAGAAGCAAACGCCAACAGTTACTCTGATCATGTCCTTGCTATAATAGCATAGGATTTCGGGAAAGAAAAAAGTTTGTTTATTTGCCTAATTTAGATAAATCTATTTTAAATTGACTATGACCACGTTAAAGTGCTTGTATTAATCTTTTATGCATACTGATACTATTAATCTTTTATGCATACTGATACTTGAGTGACTTGTAAGAGTTATGGCATATTCTATGCATCTTTATCCACCTTCTTGGTCATCTAATGAACAAAAAAAGCTTGATGGCAAATTCCTGCCAGACTCAAGTTTTTGACACTCATGGTGGTTCTGCGCGGAATCTGCCATGATTTGAATTGCACGACATACATAATTGTGCAACGAATGAGATTATACTATCACGGGGCCTCACCATCAATGATCAAAGGCCAACCAAAGATAAACTGCAGAGTTCAAGCATACGTAAAAAATTGAGATATATTCAGTGGCACATCCTCTCTGCAAAGATGGCATGTCTTGTGTTGACTGCATTTGATACACAGTATCCTCAAGTAACCAGGTCTTGTGGAGTACTGGGCTTCTGGAAACTTCATGAGAGCATAGGAGAAACCTTCATCACATGTAACTTCTTGAGTAATCTGTGATCACTGATGTGGTTGGTATTTAAAAAGCATTTTAAATACAAATTTGCTTAAGACCAAAAAATTTATTTAAAAAAAATACAAATTTGCTTTACTTAAACACTAGCAAGCTACTTTGACTGACTTGACTTCATCTATATCTTGTAAGCCTAGTGTAGGTCGGATATGTCCTTACTTCGCCTTCCCTTTCGGGCCATGGAAAAAAAAAATTACGGGTACTGGTTTAAATTTAATTTCTCCTAGCAAACAGTATGCGTGTATACATATTATTTGATCATGAAATTAAAATTACACAATTACTTCTAAAATATATGATAAATTCAGAAGCAATAATTTTCTTTTCAGAAGGATAAAGAAAGTATATATTTATAGAAGAAAATTCTGAAATAATTGAGCCAAAATAAGAACTTGCATTAATTATAAATTTTTGAAATGCATTTAGAACCTGTCGAATATTATATAAAAATAATATTTTCTGTTAACTGACTTTTAAATAAACGGTTTAATATTTGAACTTACCACTTCCTACAAACTCATAGCTCAATAAAAATAAGGGCTGAAAAGGTTTAAGCACATCATTGAATCCAAGCAACACGCACTTCAAAAAAAGTTTTGAAAATATATAGGAACTTGTGTTCAAAGTCTGATAACTGTATTTGTGGTTTCTTATTGGGAATATATTTAATTTTCAATACTGTCTTTTACAAAAGAAAAATTGTGAGTAATTTGACACGAATAAAAATTGTGATGTAAATACTACATACGCACCAGCAGAAAAAGAATATCTACATTTAAAAGTAATCTCATCATTTTTGTTTTTTAGAAAAAGACATCAATACATCATGTTATTAATTCAAGAGTAGTTATAAATGTGATGAGAGTTTTTGCATGTGTTGCAATGAAAGAGGACACAATATTTGTGGTTCAAAACTGTGAAATAGCCAAACAGCCCTAACTGCCTTATATATATACACTTCTTTTATAGTATGCGGTATTAATTAATATTGTTTCTACTGACTTCTAATTGATTAATATAAATAATAAAAATTCAATCACTTACACAAATGAGTTCAGCTGGTGGCTTGGTCAATAGGTCTTGTCTTGTATCCCTAATGTTTTTGTATGCACATTTATAGTTATATGGACTCGATTGGAGCCAATTCGATTGGAAAATTTGTGAATTAGTGACTGAATCAGTTTAATTGAGACTTTAAATTATTTTTTATTTTGACTAAACAAACCTATTTAACTTATCTCGCTCGTTTTGTTCGACCATTCCGACCTAATCATATTATATATTTTATTACAAAATTTATTTTTTAAATATTTTTAACATTTTTTTCTTCATTTTTATTAATAAAATAAATAAAGAATAAATAAACTTAGATATAATTATTAAATTTATATTATTTTTTAAAAATATATATAAAATATTTTAATTTATACTATTTATTAATAAAAAATATTTTTATTTATTATATTAAATTATAATATTCAATTATATATTATTTAAATATTATAACTGAATTGAATTATATTAAAAATATAAAATATTTTTTATATACTAATTTTAAAAAAAAATTTATCCGAATTTTTTCCTTTAACTATTTAACTGACAGTTAGACTGCTGGTCTAATGTTTCGGCCTTCTCACAATGTTGACGTTCGATTTAGATTATATAACTATCTCTTAAATGCGACCCTACCTTCTTTTTTTTGTTTCAACAGTGCGATCCTACTTATGTAATCGTATGATTCTAGAGGGCTAGAGCGATCTCGACAGAGTGGGCAGAGTTACCATGTAGTTCGATATGATCGTACATGCGTGTCGATTCCATCTTAGCCCATCAAATGCATTTGGATAAGTGACCCAATTTTAGGAAATACTCAGCCCAAGACAATGGGCCATATAACCGAGCTGAAATTAATTACTATAGTAAATATAAGAACAAAAACATACTAAGATTGAAGATCTAATAAAAAAAAAAAAGAGTAAAAGACAGCTATCATGTATTTTGAATGAGAATTAATTTAAATGTTAATTGTAATTATAAATGTATTGGGTCTATTTTTTTTTTCAAATGTATTCTATCTACGTGTTGTATATAGGGTCAATGCGTAGAAGGGTCTCCCATGCAGTTTGACAACTTGTTTTATTTTCTCGTCAAAAAGTCTTATTTAAAATTTGAAAAAAGTGTACCAAAAAAAATTGAAAAAAGTACAACTGATATATCTTGCTAAATTGAAACGGGAGTGCACTGGTATAATATAAATTTACGTGGCCCGTTTATTTTGAGATACTGTAGTGCTGCAAACGTTGGTTGGATAGAAATTATAGTCGCATAATGTTTTGTACATACATTTTGTTTACATTATTTTATCATAGATATTTGAGAAAAAAGGGATAAAAAGAAAGTATATTAAGATGTGTGTTTTTATTATTATACTATTAAAAAATATTATAAAATAATGTAAAAAAAGTGCAAATAACATTGTTAATAATATTATATTATTTTCACAAAAGTGGATTACAAAGTGTATACTGTGATTTTTTCCGATGCAAACCACGCACGAAACAGGCTATTAGGGATTGTGATAGAATTATATTGATGTAATCACATTATTTAATTAACTTAAAGGACATATGGCGGCATTTTGTCCAATGCATGACAGCATTTTATACAGGTAACAGGTGGATTTTTGTCATACAATATTTATTACTATATAATTTATAAGTAACTAGTAAAATTATTTGTGCAATACAAGAGAAAAATAATGAAAATAATAAGTATAAAAAATAGAAAAAAATAAAAGAGTAAAAAATGAGAAAAAATATTATTAAATAAAAAGAATAAAATGAAAGAATAAAAAGAAAGAAGAATTCTAAAAGACCAACTAAAAGGTTTTGACCTATAAATTTTTTCTTCTTGAGAATTTGATGTTTAGTTTAATATCATAGAAAAAAAGAAAAAGAAGGGATACAATAAAAAAAAGAAAAGGAAAAGTGGAGGAGTTATCACTTATTTTAATTATTTGGTATCAGTTAATGGGAAAAAAGTGAAACTTCTCTTTCTTTGTTTGATTTCATAAAAAAGAAAGAAAGTAAATACTTATACATAAATATCAAATTATTTTATTACTCTTTAGAATTAATAACATCATGATTTTTTTTAAAAAAATTTCTAATATACTTTATTACCTACACTTTCCTTTCCCTTCGAATCCTCTAGATAGTGAAATGATATGAGGGCTTACAAAAACTTCATCATCTAAGAGACGAGTTCAATTATTAGGATTTTTCCTTTCCTTTTTATTCCAAAAATGAATGCCAAAATAAGGATAAAATCAGGACCTATCAATTATTAAAGACAATAAATATATTATAACATCTAAGATCACATCAAGAGCCAAATGTCAATTTTTTTTTACATGATAGAGTCAAACTCCACATGTTAAATTCAAATAACATTTCTCTTTTTAAATATTATAATAGATTAAGTATATAATGCATTTATATCATTAGGCATTATTGTGATATAAGACAACGAAAATAACAATACATTTACGTATAAGAAAAGAATAATTTCATATCCTTTTAACATATTCTCTTAATAATATTCTTAATTACTAAATAAAAAAAGTATTAAATGCATTGTAAGTTTTTAAGAGAATAAATACTTTTATTTTTTTATTTAATACTTTCTTATGTTAAGAGAATTGTTAGGAGAATGAATTAGGAGATATATCATTACTCATAAGAAAAACATTTTTTTTTTGTCTAGGAAGAAGTTAACGTTGTGAGTTTTTATTTAATTCATAAAAAAATACGAAGACTTTGAGTTGTCATTGCAAAGTAAAATGTTCGACATTTAATACAAAATAACTAATAATCTTTCCATGTTTTAATATCATTATTATTAATTAATTTAAAAAATCAATGCTAGTCAATAAAATATCAGTGAAGAATTTAATTTGTTATCCATTAGTGAATTAAGTGAGACATAGTATAAGCATGACATGTTCACAATAACATTATGACAAGAAAGAGTTTTTGGATCTTCGTTTTGATGTCACTGGCCAGCATTTTGTCTTGGGTGGGGGTTGAAAAGTAATAGAGCCGCGAATTCCTATTTGCTTGATTATCTGAACATTTTACTTTTCCCAAAATTTCGTTTGTTTCTTGTTGGTTAGTCTATAAAGAATTTAACGTTGATGCCACGGCTCCGTACAAAGGAGAGCAAGACGAGGTCAGAAGTGGCGCACCAAATGGGAATCATTTGACTGATTAATCAACATCTGCCTACATGCTTCGAGAACAAGAAATTTCCCGCTGATGGTAACCATTATGTATGTGTCTCTGGCTATATACTACATATTCACTCTTACCAGAAAGCCACAGAGTAGCTTGCTAATTCACATAGCTGAAGGAGAAGATGACCCATGTTTTGGAGACAACACTGGAAAACACACCAACATGGGCTGTGGCAACTGTTTACTTCATACTCATAGTGATTTCCATTCTTATTGAGCATTTGCTCCATCTTTTGGCCAAGGTATATGAATATTGTCAATTATGCATCTCAACATTTTCTTCAGGTGCATGCCACATACCAAATTATAAATAGTACACAACCACACACAGCCCATGAATTCATGTGCTTGTTTCTTCCCCTATATACCGGTTGATTCTTAATAAAGGGTATCAAACATATATTTTCATTTTCTTCAGTATTTCAACAAGAAAAAGAGGAAGTCCCTCATTCAGGCTTTTGACAAGTTCAAATCAGGTCAGTTTCCAGAAGAAGCTCAAAGGGAAATGGATTGGTATTGGTTCCCCCCCCCCCCCCCCCCACACTTATGTCTAAGACTGAGGTGATCATTTTACCCATTTTCTGTGTAGAATTGATGCTTCTGGGTTTCGTATCTCTGTTGCTAACTGTAAGCGAAAAACCAATTGCAAATATCTGCATCCCAAAGGGTGTCGGCAAAACTCTTATTCCCTGCTCAAGCATGAATTTTAATGATGCTGGGGAGGAAACCAAATGTGCGGAGAAGGTATGCAGATACATATATACGCAAATCAATGTAATCTTGGACGTTGGAATTTTCTACTTAATTAACGATGGCAACTTCAGCTATATGGTAATTTTGTCCAATCTTTTGAAGCGAAGAGTTTGCCAACAAGCACACAAGTTAGAACATGCAGATATAGATCACATAAGCATGGTCTTTGAAAGAGAAAAACAAAGGGATTTATAAACTTTTGAAGATATGAACTTTTTCGCTTCTATATTAATAAAGAAAGTGTCTGTTACTAGATTTTAAGGAGCCTCATTAATACATATAGCTACTTCTCTGGCTGCATATGTGTCCACAGGGGAAAGTATCATTGTTGTCCCGGCAAGGAGTCCGAGAGCTGCAGTACTTAATCTTTCATCTGGCTGTGTCTCATGTTGTCTCCTGCATCCTCACCTTTGGTCTTGGAATGGCGAAGGTGACCAATCTTTCTCTCATGTTTTCCCTTTACGCTCTTTTTTTTCTCTCCTTCGCTTCTATTTGGAGTCGAGGGTTTAAAAGCTTTGACTAGTAGACAACATTTGAGCATGGAAGAGTGTGTCAACTTCAGAAGTTAATTTTTCTCTGACAAAGACCTTTGCAAGGGGAAGTTGGACTTTGTGTTTGACAGAATTACTTTTCGTTGTGATTGTCTTTCTCGCCCCACATGCAGATGAGGCGGTGGGAATCTTGGGAAGCAGAAACCAGAACATTGGAATATCAGACTTCAAATGGTAATTAGCTTTAATTAACGGCTACTCATCTCATTTGCTGCAGGGTGCCCCTGTAGGGCCCCTTTGATTATGCTTCATCGAAATTACCAAAAATCATGACAAAATGCATGACACAACAACGTTAACATCTAGCACCAGTCAAGTCCTCTGATCTCACGATTACTTAGTGCAGGCAGCTTCGTCTACCTTCGCATAGTGTAGGGGGGGGTTGCAACTTCGTGGAGTAAGAGTAACGCTATTTTCAACTGTATGCGTGTTTCATCGTGAAAATGCTATATAGTAACAAGTTTTTTTTTTTGGTTAGAATTTTTATTTGACATAATTGTTGGCTGCTAAATATCTATGTGAGTGATTTTTATTATTTTATTTTATTTACTTGATTATATTTAATAATTATTTTTAAATTTAACCAAATTCTTCCAAAAGTTATAATTATTATTTTTTTATTATATAAGATTGCTTGTTTCATAATTAGTCATATTTTTTTTTGAAGTACATAATTAGTCATATTTAAATTAAAGTTATAAGAAAAATCGTAATTAAACATTTCAAATTTTATCGTTTTGTCACGTTGATTTGTCGTCACATTGTATGTCCTAAAATTTGGACAAAAAATTCTTAACAAAAAACTAAGGTGCTTTTGTCATTAAAATTTTTAAATAATGAACACTTAATATCATCATTAAAAGAAACAACGTCTTTACAAAACTTTAATTTCAAAGCATATTTATTATTCTTTAATATAGCAAAAGTCATGGGACTTCCATTTCATTTCTTGCCTTAATTCTTGCAAATGTAGATCCACGGAGGTTTCGGCTAACTCGTCAGACATCATTTGGGAAGCGGCATCTTAAGTATTGGAGTAACAACCCAATACTGTTTTGGCCTGTAAGTTCAGCCATATGAATCTTAAACTTCATATCTATCTTCCACTGTCTTTGTTGAGTGGTATATCTTATCTTTGCCCTTTCAATTTGTTCAGGTCTGTCTTGTTAGACAGGTTTATAAATCTGTCTCCAAGGCTGATTACTTCACTCTCAGACATGGATTCATTATGGTAATGCAAATTTTCAATATAACAAATAAGTTATATCACTTTTTTAGTTTTGGTGTTAGGTTAATATTAATATTATTATTATTATTATTATTATTATAGCATGAAATATCTAATTAACACATACTGGTGGCTATACTATTATTCTTTAGGCCCATTTTGCAGAAGGAAGTAATTTTAACTTCCAAAAATATATAAAGCGAGCTCTGGAAAAAGATTTTGGTGTGGTCGTGGGGATAAGGTAGAGATGATACTTTTTATGATCAGTTGTCTTTTCCTAGTTCTAAAATTTATTTAGAAATATAAGTTTTGTTGGGCATATTGTTGCAGATGGTGGATTTGGATCTTCTCTGTACTGTACATATTCTTCAACGCAAAAGGTAAATAATATTTAAACCATCTAATTTTCATAAATAGCAAATCCCAATATCCCATGATGCAAATAAGCTCTGTGACAACTTACATTTTGTTTTCCCCCTTTTCTTGTGCAGGATTCTACAGCCATTTCTGGCTGCCATTTATTCCGCTAGTGGTAAGAAAAGCAGCTAGCACTTTTGCCTATTATTTTTTGGTCAAAGTACATTTGCCATTGATACAAAAGAAACAGCAGGTAATATTTCATTTTGTGTCCTGCAGATGCTGTTGGTGGTGGGAACAAAGCTACAGCGCATAATCACAGAAATGTGCTTGGATAGTCATGACAAGTCCCATGTGGTCAGAGGAACTTTGCTTGTGAGGCCCAGTGACCACTTTTTCTGGTTTGGATGGCCCAATCTCCTTCTTCATCTCATGAGCTTCATATTGTTTCAGGTTATTCTTCGACTGATGATTCTGTTAGCCTTTAAAGCTAACATGACACCCATTCTTATTCCAGGAAAACATCATTTGAACTGATAAAAGTTTTTGTATTATGCAGAATTCATTTCAACTAGCATTTTTCACATGGACTTGGGTAAGCACCGCATTATGATTACTAGCTGGGAAGAAAAAAAAGAAAACACAAATGTGTGCATAATAAATAGGAGAAAGATAAGGAAAGTAAATAGAAAATGATCATGAATTTTTTCATTTGTGTTATTTTCAAAAAAATAATAAATAGTGAAATGATGTGTGTGTGTTTGTTCAATTTCAAAATTAAATTAGAAGATAATAACCTAAAAATATTAGTGTTTATTTTAAAATTGTGTCAAATATAAAGATAAAAGAGATTGTGTCAAATAATAAATACTTGACAGTTCCTTTCATTAGTAGTAAAGATTAACTACTGTTGTGAGTTCTTTTGATTAATTACTAGTAGAGATTGATTTTCTCTTTTTAACTGAACCTATGTCTGGAAACAAATAAAATAAGTGTTGTTTTATCCAAAGAACAGATCCGATTCGGCATCAGATCATGCTTCCATCGAGCGACTGAGGATATCATCATAAGGGCTGCTTTGGGTGTTTTGGTACAAATCCTTTGTGGCTATGTGACACTACCTCTCTATGCTTTGGTAACTCAGGTACACATTAAAACCATAACTTGACCCAACTACGCAAGCTGCATATCGAATATATATATATATACACATCTAAATTAAAGCAAGTGATTTGGTAATTATCACAGCATCATATATGACCAATTTGTCTGTTTCTTTGAAATCCTATCACTACAAGTTTTTCTTATTTGATGCCAAAAATGATACCTTAGGTGGCTCTTAAGTGTTTTCTTTTCTTTTTTTTTTTCTAATCCTAAATAACCGCTAATCTTTTGTCACTTAACATGAAATTTGTAACAGATGGGCACCTCAATGAGCAAAGTTGTGTTTACAGAGAATGTGATTAGAGGCATCCGAATTTGGCATGCCAAGGCCAAGAAGAATGTAGCTCTAAGAAATCCATACTCAGCACGCCCATCCCTGGACACTTCGCTTGAAACTTCACTAGAGACTTCGCCTTCTTTTAGTCTTGATGCATCGTTCTCCACTCTAGTGGATCGTCGATTAGATGCTCAGCACATGGCTATTAACACTATAGATGAAGAGAAAGTGGGTGAACAAGAAGAAGCCCAGAATCAAGAACGAAAGCTTGGTTCATTTCACGGTTTTGACCTGCAAAACAGAGGAAAACCAGGCCAATTTTGAAGAGCATTTCTGTTTCTTCTGTAAATTTGCCAATGAGCAATTTGGTCCCAGTTGTTGCCTTGGAAGGGGAACCACCTTCCAATAGTGTGATCTCCCTGTTTGCTCTTAACCAGAGTCCCAGATTTTGCTTCTTCGGAAGAAATTAGTAACGATAAAACTAATATTCTAGACGAAGTGCTTTGCACTAAATGGTTTTATAGAGTAACAACATTCATATAAGATAAATAAGAAACATCACCAATACAAAAGATGCACGAACAAAGAAAAACCTACAATGATCCTAACTGAATCATAATGACAGAAAGTAAATAAGGAAAACAAGTGCTCCAAGTTGCTCTTTCCTATGCAGGTGAGGAGTGTGAGTGTTTGAAGCTCCCTATTGCTTGGTCTTACTGAGAATTTATAGAATTTTTGCCGTAACTGTCTACTTCGCTCAAATTTGAACGCGTGTCTCCATCTTAGTGTGACGTTGCCACGTGCCGAACAATTTTCTTTACTACCTATCCCACGTTCAACATAGTGGTTTCATGGCTTCTAGAAGATTATCCTTGAATTCTAAGTAACCATTCGATCGACTGTCTGTCTATGTCGATGGTTTTAAGTTTTGCAAATACTAATCAGTCCCTCTGGTCCCTTTATTGACATTAATGCGCTTCTAATTCGTCGATCACCAACTGACCACCTAGCCCAAACTATTCGTCGATTTATCTTTCGCTTTACCAGTGCAGTTGATGATAGTTGAATTTATAAGCCTGCCCCGATGATTTCAATCGAGCAAAGGTACAACCGACTTCGTGGCTTCTATGGAAGGTGTTTGGTGTTTTGTCGTCATAACATATTGTTATGCACCTTAATCCTGTGGTATCTTCCTTTTGTCGACGTTGGGCGAATTCTTTCATTGTCGAGCACTTGCCAAATGGTGTTGACTTTAAATGACTTAAAAACTTGGGTAGTTTTTGCTTACCTTACTGTTGACTGAACCGACCAAGGGGACATCGACTTTGACTGTTGTTTTGATAAGCGTGGCCTGGCATTAGGCCACCAGTTTTCCTTCAAATCCTTCGACACTCTAGTCCTTGAATGTCGAAATTCATCTGCTTTGTTCGATTGACAATTCTACCTTTGCTTTATTGTCCATCCAATCAACGTTTGGTTTGTCGATTTGATATTTTGCCTGCAGGTTCCTTTAGTTATGACTTGGTCATTTTGTGGTAACAATTTTTATGATTTTTGTCCTAGATTGTTAGATATATACGTAATTCCATTTAACGGCTGAAATTTTTAGAAAAGTTAGTTTTAACGTAGGATCGTAGTCAAGTGTTCAAGAATTTAACTCTTACCACATCTATTCTTCAGCATGGATGATTCATTATATCCATAATTCAATATATTATAATCAGAGATAAAGCACCTTTAGTCTGGATATTGTAGGTATTTATTTTCTTCCTTTCTCTGGTTTTTTAAGAGGGGTTATTTCTCATCGCTTCCCACAAACTTACATGTGGATTCATTTGAGGTTCAACCAAAAAATGTTTAAACGGGGAACTGGTGAACTCACAGCCACTAGGGCCTGCAGCATGTAACATGGATGTCAAAAAAACAAAATAGTGAAGTCAATAAAGGACAAGCTGTCAAAGCGATCATTGCATACAAAGACTCAAAAATGGTAGAGCAAAATTATATTCAAAGCAGCAAACCTAAAATACCGAGCAGGCTTAAAATTAATACAAAGCAAAGAAACCAATCAAGTGTCAAAGTAGAAAAAGAGCAAGTCTGAGAATGCATCATGCACCGACTGCATATTGGAATTAGAAAATTACCAAAGAAGCACTGAACAACCTTGGCGAGAATAAAGACACATAAAAAGTAGCAAAAGCGAGTATAATCCCATACAAGTCTAGCATAAGAAAAGCGTGTACACACTAGACCAAGATCGGTTGTAGGTGTGAATGGGTTCCAATGTTCCTACATGAAGAGAGCATATAAACCAAGATCGGTTCTAGGTGTGAATGGGTTAGAATGGCCAGACCCCACTCTCAGTAACGTTGTAGCCCTAACCCCATGGCCTTCAACTTCAACCCTTTTTTTTTTCCTAATGAATCCATTTCTACCATCCGTTTGGCCAAATTAAGTTGTGGAAGCCACTTGCATGCATTACTATAGAAAAATTGTTTTAGCATTTGTCGTTAGATGTCACTAAAGTCTTAGAGGTGTAATTTGTGATCAAATTTGTTCCGTCATAAAAATGAGCATGTTAAGTTGAACTTCCATCGCAAAATCCATTTCTATCGCGACAAAAACTTTCAGACCCCAGAAAAGGGCCATTTAGACCAAGGTTGAAGAGAATAAGGAGTTAGTGAAACATGTACAAAGATCTCACATGTGTTTATATTAGTTTATTTTATGAACAAAATTGTTTATAATTAAAATTTTACTGAATGAATTTTTAAAAAAATAATTTTTTCTTAAAAAAAAAGCTACTCCCAAACATGCACCTCATCTAATACACGTTATCAGTTTAGAACTACTTCATTCATGCTACAGAAGAAACTTTTCACTTTCCTAAAGCTCAGCGAAGAGCTTGAGTAGCCTCCGGGGATGATTGGTGTAACCAATAAATAGCCCCGTTGATGGAGGGCTAGGGGAAAGCAAATTAAAAAGAGAAAGATCAAGCTACTACTACACTTGACTATTTGAATTCCCTTTTCTTAGCTTTATATTCTTTTAGCTCACTAGAGTTTTAATTACTTTTTATGTGTCCTTTTTCTACCCCATTTTCTTAGCACTTTCTCACTTCATTGTCAAGTTTTGTAGTTCAACTCAGATAAAGTTAGGAAGAAATTGTCAATAAATTAGGTTCTTATCTATGATTAAATTATTAATCCACTTTATCAGCAGATTTTTTTTTTTAATTTGTTGTTATCAAAATCCACAATATTCTTCGAGGAGTCGGAACTTATCAATTGGAATGAAACTAAAAGTTTCAAACTTCATTACTGTTTCTACTCTTGCTGCTATCTTACCAAGTGGAAATGATAGATGTTCACGTAGGACTTCTTGAATTTGGGTTGTTTCAAATACGTACTGCGTAGCTGCAATGCATTACAAAGTCAAGTGTACTAAATTCGGTTTCCTGATCCGAGTGGAAAGATTGATCCATTCATGATGTCTCTTCCTTAGCATTCATTTCTAGTGTAAGACTACTGATACAAGATATATAGAAAAATCTATTTTTAATAACAACATTATTGAATTTATTTATTCAACGTCTCTTTTAAAATTCATGAACTTAACATCTCGGCTTATATAATAGATGTAGTTTTCTAATACTCGACGTTTCACATTATAATTCATTATATATTCACTAAACATTACTTAAGCATTTTTTTAAATAATTCAAATTATTCACACTTCATACACAAATTATTTACAATTTAAAGCATCAAGGAAAATAAAACTGCTACGGATTGCGTTTTAAGGAACTATTTCAATTTGGCAAGAAAAGAGCTAGCTGCAATTATAATGAACTATTTGATGATAAAGTGCTTGTGACTCAACTTGCATATAAGAAATCAAGTGCTTAAGCTTAGCATATGTAGTTGGTTAAATAACCATAGAATGGGTTTGAGTTGTATTAGTTTCTAATATAAGCAAAATTAAACCGGGCAATAATATAGGTTCCTCCCTTTTTTTTCTAATACGTAATGGATGAGCCAAGGGGGAAAAGGAGGCTTAGGTGCGTAGACTAGAGCAAGCCAATTGATATTGAATTTGAAAACTTATTGCGACATTCTCCACCTGTGAAACAATGTTAATATTTTACATTGTCGTGTTATCATTTTGCTTTGCTTTCAGAATAAATAATTAAATATGTTGGGACACTTTCGTCATTGGGTATGTCATTAACCTTTGAATAAATGACGTATGTTAAATGTGGAAAGTATATGTGGGATGACTTGTGTGCTACTAATTGGTATATATTATAGTGATTATCAGTATCCAAAGCGATGTGGAAAGTCAAAATTTGTGAACAAAGATAAATTAAATCAATTTGGATTATGTGGCCCATTTTTAGATTCGTTATATATATGGAACCGCAATAGTGGGGGATAACCAGGGGGTTAGGACATGGTTTTCATTTCACAAGTGGCGAATTGAAAGTGATTAAATGGAGATGATAACAAGTGACAAATGACGAAATCGTGGACGTTTTCTATTCGTTTCCACACTTTTGCTTGGCCAAAGTGCTAGAGAAACAGATAATGATTGCTTAACAAAAAAAAAATTATTTAATCAGCTAGCAAGGACTTATCAGCGACAGGAATAGCGTTATCCATTACGCTATCTAGCATTTTGTGAGTCCAATTAGTCAAAAGGTTTTTCTTGGTGAAAGGATTTTCATATACACTATACACTCGGAGGTTCAATTATTAAGAGCTAAGCTTTTCGTCCTTAGAAAGAATTGATCTGGATATAATCATATTCCTTGGCCAACCTAAACTCTTCATGATCATAATGGTAACCTAAATTTTCATGAAGTATGATTCAAAACTCTCAAAAAGAACTAGGGTTTGTGCATAAATCCATGTACGAACAAAGAAAAAGGAAGATCTTCAGAATCGTCTTTGCAGAGAAAGAGAGAAAGGCATGTGTTTTGGTTATAACAATGTCTCTTGCATATGCAAGGAGTACAAAGAGAAATCGTTGAGATGTTTTGGAAGGTAGGTAGGGACAAGGGGTATCAACAACTTGCAAGCACAGCACAAGGCGTGTAACATGCAGAGAGTTGAACAGCAGAATTAGCAGCTACTTTAGACTAATTGGAGTTGACGTCGCTTCGTTGCTACCACACCTTTTCGTTGGGTCATTTAATTTGTTTGATATTTCTTGTGAATTGCCTTGTGACTTCCTCCATGTATACGTGTGGAAGCCATCTCCCTGCGTGTTTGGAGATATCATTCTCTTATTATTATCAATAATTTTATTTGCACACTAAATTTATTACATAATTTTTATACTATTTTTTTGAGTAATAAAACAAGATAAATATATATTCTAATATAGGTGTGCAAAATGGTCGAAGAAAATGATGCGCATGTATCATTTTCATATTTTTATAAAGAAATTCCTGGATAAGTAATGTTTTTCTTTGACATTTCATTCAATAAAGTGGTGTATATTTAGAAAGATTTATAAGTGCTTAAGAAATAAGATATTTTTCTTGTTTTATATAATTTAATGATAACCATATCAGTTTTGTGAGCTATTACTGTCTGCTTAAATTAAAGTTTTTTAAAGATAATAATGATTCATAAAATTAATATGACTAACACTAAATGACACAGAATGAAAGAAATATTTTACTCTTTGAACACTTAAATTTTTTTTGTATTTATAATATGACTTATTAAATTTTATACATATCAATTATTGAATATAATGTTATTGGTAATGCGTACTTATCTAAGAATTTTTCTATTATAATATTAAGAGTGGACCCATCACAGCACCATTTAAAATTCTAATTTCAAAGTTAATTTCAACTTGTTGTCTCCTTCGCTGTTGTTGTTAAAATTAAATCAAACTAAATAATTTGATTAATTTAATAATAAATTGAATATTTTATTAATTATAATTTAATCTTATAATTAAATTTATAATTAAAACAGTTTGTGCTTATAACTTACAACACTTTTTAATATAAGAGCTATACACTTAACACCGTTCATTTTCTTTTAACAATGTTCTTTTGTTGACTTAAATTTTAATCAACTTGCCAAAAGTTAGTTTGGTTACCGCTTTTCAATATAATGATTCAAATCCCAAACTCTAATAATATTTGATGAATTTTTGATATGATAGTTAAAAGATTCAAATTATTTTTATTTAAATAAATGTATGTTGGTTATTTTCTCCCTCACTCTATTTCCATAAAAACACTCCATTTTTTTTTTTAAATTCTTGTCGCAAAAGTCATAAGATCACGGGTTCATCCAAATATATAGTAGCTAGCATCCACAGAGAAAAAGACGTAAATTGGTAGAATATAATAAAAACTAATTAATTTGAATCTCACAAGAGATTGATTGATAAACATGATATTTCTGTCCAAAGGCCTCCTTAACAGGATCCACCTACTGACCCCAATTAATATTTGGTAGATCTAATTTAATTTAATTAATTAATCCCACCTTAAGCTTACCATCAACCGGGTGATATATGCCATTTTTTTAAAAGAATAAATAAAGTAATAAACAAGCTCAACGAAAACGTGGAGAGAAAGTGGACCACCCAATCCCATCCCAGCATTTTAAAAACGACAGCTCTGGAACATGATGGACGGCGACGATCATTCTCCTTCCCACCACGTGGGCGTGGCGAACGAGGAAGAGCAGAAATGGAAAATGGATAATGACGTCATCCCAACGTTGTCGTTTTATTGCACCGTCCGAGTCTGAGGCTGGAACAGGCACTTGTCTCTTGTCAGTACGCGGGCCCAGTGACTGAGTGTGAAAGTGTGGAGCAGGTGGGCGCATCTACTTCTATTTAATTTCATTTTAATGTGATGGATCCCATTCCCCTCATTAATATTTCCTTGCAAATAGGGTGAAAATACGTAAAGCAAGGTTAAATGTTTTTTTATAGTAGATTTGGCCTGTGTTATTAAATATTAGGTTTAAACCAGTATAGATATTTTTTAAAGTTTATTTAACTTTTTTTTTTGTAAAAATACAAAGTTTAACCATTTGTAAATTTATTTAAATGCTTATATTACATAAAATTCTTAGAATAAATTATCAAGCCTAAACTTCTAAGGTCTTAAATAGGTAAAAGATTTTAAATTAAAATTATTAAATTATATAAAAAATTAATAAATTATATAAATATAATAATAAATTATATCAAAATATTTTAATTTTTTAAATTATATATACAAAATAAATAAATAAGTTGATTTATTAAGTTAAATAGGCTTTATTAAATACTTAAGCATATCCTACTTAACTAAAAATACTTTTTAAAAACTTAAGCACGACTTATGTATTAAAAATGTCAAGCCTAACAATATCGAAAGTAAGATAGGTCATATGTCTATGATGAATTGCTTGACCTATTATCATCCGTACTTACAAATCACTTATAAAATATAAGTAATACTTACTGCATTTTATACTTTTTCTTTTCTTAATTAAACCTACATATAAAATTTCATAATTAAGAACCCTTCTATAAAAACATGGTGTAAGTCAATACATTTTTTTCTACTAAAATGTTGAGAAAGAAAGACTGTTATTTCATTTTAAGTTAGTATAAGTCTCAATAATAACTCATAATAATATTTGTAAATTACTTATTAATAAAGAACTTCAACAAAAATCAAACTCAAAATATTTATAAAAATTATCTACAATAATTTTTTAAATTTTTGAAACCAATGATACTAAACATATTATAAAAAAAACATTTATAATTAGTAGAGTTAAAAGTGAGAATGACAAATTTATAGTTTTATTCTGTATATACTTTTTTTATATAAATATTATCTTAAAAAATTGTCTTCTGTATTTTTTTCATCCGTACTAAACATTCACTTGGAAGACACTTCTATACCAAACATTTCAGTTAAAAATATTTATCCGGTATGAATGTGTTCTACTTTCACTCTTTCATCGTTGTGGGCCCTGTTGATTTGGGTTGTGCATTCCAAATGTCTTTCGCGTGATTCGTCGATAGGATGTAGCTTCTGCGAATCTGTTGACCGAGTCCGTGATGCAATATCACGTCACCCACAGTAGCTGTGACGTACAAGAGTGCGTAACTACCATTGACGCTAGAGTCTTCGCCTTTTTGACATTTCCACCTATGCCCCTGCACTATAACCTTCCCCTCTCCCCCCTCCCCCTCGCTGCCACAACCCCCTTAACTCACTCTCTCTCTCTCTCTCTCTCTCTCTACCATGCACCAAGCAATCCCTTATAGGACCTGGCTCCCTGCCGGGACACGTGGCCTACCAGCTGCCACCACCGCCGTCACCGGAGGAATTCGAGAAGCCAATGGCGTGGATCCGGCGAACGTGATCAGAATGGTTTCGGAGAACGCAGTGATAATCATTGGGAGACGTGGTTGCTGCATGTGCCATGTTGTAAAAAGGTTGTTACAAGGTCTTGGAGTGAACCCTCCTGTCTACGAGGTAGACGAGGACGATGAAGCTGCCGTAGCTGGCGAACTGTCCTGCAAGATTGGCTGCGGCGGCGAAGACGGCGGAACGGTGCTGTTTCCTGCGGTGTTCGTGGGCGGGAAGTTGTTTGGAGGGTTGGAAAGAGTCATGGCCACTCATATCTCAGGTGAATTGGTTCCAATCCTGAAGGATGCTGGGGCCTTGTGGCTCTGATTTGCTGGTTGTTCTCAAATTTTAATTTGCACATGCTGCTGTTCTTTTTTTTTTTTTTTTCACTTTGTTGGGAGAGGAATTAATTGTAGCAAAATTTTACTTCGCTCCCCTCTTTTATTTTAAAAAAAAAAATTATTTTCCTGTATCTTCGATCGGCAATAGAAATTAACTGCGTTGTCGAAAAGCCAGAAAGAGAGACTATACATTATGTTCGAATTAATTGACAAGGACGAGTTCGTCTTGGATCCGAAGAATCACTTCGAAAACGATGTGAGGTATACCAGATTTACATTGTTTTCCATGATCATTTAGTTTATGTTTAAGAGTTTGAACGAAATAAGAAATTTTTTAAAAAAAATAAATAAGAAAGAAAGAATAGAAAATAAAAGATTAATTAATAATTCTTTTATTTATATTTTTTAAATTATTTAAAATTCTTCAAATTAAAAAAAGTATTAGACATGCTCCACCTATGTTAACTATTTTTCTTATAGCTGAAGCTTTTGGTATGCTTTACATTAGGAGTTAATTTCTTTTTCTTGATTTCTAATGTACCAAAACAATTAAAAAAAGTTTAAAATGTTAACAAAAATGAATAAGAGTAGATTTTAGAAGAATACTTAAATTTTTTTGGAGAAGTTTATGTTAAAATTTTCCTTTTTTTTATTTTTCTCTAACTTCCATCTAAACATAGAATAAGTATTGTACTAAATGCTAATTATGGTTGGAAAATGTCTTCTGCCATATGAATGTTAGAACTTAGAAAGATATAAGATGTGAAAAAAAAGAAGAAGAAATATACATAAGATGATAAGAATTATTTAGAAAATTCACACGGTGAGTCGGTGAGGTGATAATTGGCCTACTAGTAACTAGTTGCTGTAGGATTAAGACAAATCACTTGTAGGATTATTTTAAACAAGTGGATATTTATAATTAGCAATGTATGTAACTTTCCCCTAAAGAACTTTTATGAAAAATAAAGAGAAATTCGAATTAGAAATGGGGGGAAAAAGATGTTAGTTAATTCTATGAATTTAATTTTCATGTTATAACAAGAATTTTCATTATTTTCAAAATTTAAAATGATTCAAACTGACGAAATTTATAATTCTGAACCATTTTGACAATCTAATTAATTTGATCATAAATACCCTAATATCACAAATAAAAAATAAACAAATAAAAGTCGCTAGAACAGCCAAATGATGGGAACAGATAATATATACGCCTAAACATATATAGTAGCCAGGAAAATCCCTCCATCTGGGCAATGGTGACGCCTAAAGTACTTGTCCAAGCACGGTTTTTGAAATATCAGTCAACATAATATAAGATCATCAAACCTTGAGGCTAACAATTTCCTCATTTTTTTATGATATATATATATATATATATATATATATATATATATATATATATATATAATAACCCTTTAAACAAAGGTTATACAGTTAGAGCAGAAAACATATAAGAGCAAATGAACAATAATATAGAACAGCACATTTTACATTAACTTCACAAAGCACTTAATTTCTAAGATGTGCTCCCTGGCCTGAACATTCCAGCAAATGCTGCCCCTTTATTATGAAGTTGATGTCTTATGATGCTTACAAAAAAGAAGTCACCATACCAGAAGAAAACCACTAAAACCTTTCCAAATAATCTCCCCATTTTGTTCGCGTGAAAAAGTAAGGCAAAAGAAGTAGTATCAGAGTAATATTAATAACAGAGTATACAAAGTATAGTATCAGGTTATATGAAGGAATCCATAGAATTAGAATAAGAGCTTAAAAGTAACAAAATGTGACAATCATAATACATGCAGCCAGCAAGACAAACAAAAGTGTTCAAGGAAGTTAAGACATCACTGACAATACATAAAAGAAAGGAATGGATACAATCTAGGTAGAAGTTTTGTCCTTTAAAGCTTATGAGGTGCTGTGAGATCTCCTTTTGTGAGTCCTTAGCTGCAGCCATAAGATCAGCTTGCTCCCGTTCCAGTTGTCCACAGTATGTTCGAGAGTATATAGCCTTTGCATATATTGTTTCAAAGTTGCAGTAGCAGGTGCTTGACAAGGTTCTCCAATTTTTTGTTACCCCTATTTGCCTTAGGTTCAAACAGCAACCGTACGTAGCTCATCAGTCTTCTCCAATTGCCATCATGATCCCAGGTATATCCAAATTTTTCATACATGGCGGTAGTGTTAATAAACATGGATATTTTCAGCGTCAAAGTTCTTAAAATTGTTTTCGAAGTGCTGCACACCTTGGTTAGCAACATCTCCCATGGGGAATATATGCTTTCCTTTCTTTTTTTTGGTATAGAAGATCACTTTCCTTTTTATTAGAGCCTTTTTATGTGGCTTCAAGTTCAAAGGGTTCCTTTTCTTTAGAAATCTAAATAGCAATATGGAGTTTTAAAGTAATTCATCTTATTAGTGCCACCTCTCTTAGGAATGATCATAATGCAAAAAATGTTGGTAATGACTTTAGAAAGTCCTCCCAAACAAACTCACTTACATGTTCTAAAAGAATAATTTTATATTCTCTTAACTCATTTCTTAATTTTTTTAATTACTAAATAAAGTAATCTTTTTAAGATATTAAATGTTTTATTTTTTCATTTAATATTTATTTTATTAAGTATTAAGAGAATTATTAAAAAGAAATTTAAGAGGATACAGCAAAACTCATTCTAAAATGACCATCCCATCATCTTGTTCATACCACTTGTTTGTTAGGTATTCCTTTGGTCATACTTCTCCATTTTCAGTATTTCACAAGGATCATCCTCAGTCAACAAAATGTCAATGGCTCTAACAAAGGACTTGATGGCAGTAATACCATTAGTCAGTTCCCATAAAACACCAAGACTAACTCGTCATAGGCCTGCTCAAAAGTAGAAAATGAAGGATTCCATTTTATAGCATCAAAATTCTTTTTATGTTGCATCTTTCTTTTTTCATTTGAACCAAGTAAACCTACCTACAATGTTCATACTTCTTGCTGAGGAAAAAAGGGTAGTAATGATGTATATATTTTCAAATCATTTTTGAACCAAATGAGTATACCTTTCTAACCCATGCACTGGCTCAAATTCTCATTATTTCATCTTCCGCCAGCATCATCTTCTCTACTGTCTAGCACAACTGTTTGAAAATTAGTTGGCTCATTTTCAGTTTTAGCTGCTGCAGCCTGAGAACAAATTGGCTCATCCTAACAATCAATTGCCTCAAAAACTGTTTCTGTAAGTTCATCCTGCTCATGACCTGAGGGTTTTTGTTTCTCAGTTTCTTCTTCATTTCCTTGTTCAGGAACTGGGTCTAGTTCATGTTTATCAAAGTTTTCACCGTCTTTAGCTTTACCATTCTCTGCATAACTCTCATTTGTTTTCATCATTTTCTCAAGAATTGGATTTCTCCTTTATATGCTCAGCCATAATGGAGTCTTCCGAAACAAACAAGGGATTTTCCTACTTGTTTGACTATATTCAAATTCAACACTTCCTTCTCCTTTAAGTCTTCAACAATGTTGAATGGCATAGAGTTCTCTCATTGTAAAAAAATAAAAAATAAAAACTCTTAAATAGGTTTTTATTATATTACTTTTATTATGATATTAAAACTCGTCTTTAGAGTTTGGTTTCTTAACATATAAATCTTATCCTAAAAAAAATTGATAAAATAATATTTTTTCTTTTATTATTTTTATTAAATAAAAAATAAATTACTAAGTGAATAATTATGTAATCATTCAAAAATTTGATAATATAATAAAATAACACAACAAACAAAAGACTGAAGGTGGTAAAAAAGTCTTCCTTTGTTTAGGGGTGATTAACGGTTCCGATCAACATGCGGATTCGATCAACCCGACTTGATCTAATTAAATATTTTCAGGTTATAATGAATAGTCGGGTCGAATTGGGTAAAAAATGAATGAACTTGATATTAATCGGTTTGGTTAGTGAGTCTAACCTTTTGTAACTCAATTGTCATTTTTATTATATTTAAACTATTTTACATATCTTTTGAACATTAAAAGGATGTTGTCCATCATTAAATTTTAAAATTTTTTTATGCATGTTGAAAAGGGAAACAATTGTATAACCTAATGATCCGAATTGAATCAATATGATTTTTGTAGGTTTGGTTTGGTTCGAGTTAGGTTGAATGAAAGTTTTTTTACAAACTTAATTTAACCCAACTTGAATTTGAAAAATCAATTTAAACTTATTTTTACTTATAACCCAACTTAGCCTGACTTGTGTGCAATTGTACATTTGTTTGCGGTGAAGAAAGTAAAAAAGGCATTTCAACTAAAAAAAATTTGCTAATGCTATGGTTGCAATATAGAAATAGGACTATTATCAAGTCAGTTCGGATTTAAATGAAAATAATTTAGTTGTCTTATTTTAAATGATAAAGTAAGTATTTATAATTATTAATAAAAAAATTAATAATTTATATTATGATAAAATATATATACACGTCTAATAAATTATAAAATTATTAAAATTTATTTTTTAAATTTTTTATTAATAATTATAAAATATTTATTTTATTTTTTAAATTAAATACTTCACTTTAATAAAGATAATAATACCTATGTCGTCATAAAAAATAAATAAAGCCTAATTCTAATTAATTACTCCAATTATAATGTTTTGTTCTATTGATGGTGATGACAAAAAAAAAAAAAAAAGAAAGGACGTGACACTGACCCGATTGGTTCGTAAGAAAAAATATTTATAGGTTTTGCTCAACGTAGGAAAAGACTGACATGACAGTATTTCCACCCGGCCTAGGCCGGTCCGATGCACCAAATGACTAAAAATTCCTCACGCATGTGACGGGACCGCCGGAACAACCCAGAATACGATGGTCATTTACTTGTTTCACTCCTCAATTTTAAACCGTCTCTTTTCTGCTCCTTTAATTCTGGAAAAAGCGAAGAGGGAAAGGACGAACTGGTGCGAAAAACATAAGGGAGGGGGCAAAGAAACTGGGACAAACGGTGGCGGTGCTAAGATGATCAAGCTTTTCAACCGAGGAAGGGACAACCCCGCCAATGCCTCGCCAATCGCTGCGGCGGAAACGCCGTCGTCTTGGCCGGTCACCAGCCCGGCAAGGCCGATACGGCTCGTCTATTGCGACGAGAAGGGAAAGTTCCGGATGGACCCTGAAGCCGTCGCCACGCTCCAGCTTGTCAAGGAACCTATCGGCGTGGTCTCTGTCTGCGGACGGGCTCGCCAAGGCAAGAGTTTTGTCTTAAATCAGGTGATTTTCCGCCCTCACGTTCAACTGGAGTAAAAGCTTGATAGATTGAAGTTTAGGGTTTTAAATTGTAGGCATTGTTTATTAGGGTTTTGGAAGGGCATTTTACGACCTTGGAGGCATAAATTGCGGTTTTTGGCTATGGTTTTAATGCATGGGTACTGATTCAGCGGGATAACTGTAGATTACCCGTGGGTTTCTGCCACAAATATAACTTTTTGCGACTATGTAGCCACTGAATAGTTTGGGGACCGTTCTTGTCTGGCTACTGGAACACAGTGGAAAGTGGCTTTGTGATTTTGAGCGTATATATTTGCTTATTCATGTATAACAATTAGTTTGTAGATTGTTGTCGCCAAGATTCTGGAGCTATTATGTAGCCTATGATAGTGTGGAAGAGAAAGACTCCACGACAGTTTTTTCATACCATTTAACTCTTTAATTGACTGGAAATGTTTTGAACTGTTTCTTTGAAGTTTAACTAAAGAAGATTGATGGTTTGTATACATTGGGCTTCGTGCTTACGCTCTTACTGGTGTTAAAGAGGTTAACAGGCACATCTTTTGTGTGTTAGTAATGTGGTCATTGATGGATTGTTTTATCCAGAGGTTCTACTTCATAAATAAATTCCTGTGCTTAGTCGTTGAGGACTTTTTTTTGTGCTCTAGAATATATGTCCATGAGAATGCTGGGTTTCTAGCATTGTATTTACCAAAAGCTCCAAATCCTGATTAGGAATTTACTTCAGGAGAATGGTCTTAAGGGATGAACAAAGGACTGGATTTAATTAGACTGCTACTGGAATTTATTGTAACAACTAACAATGGCATGTTGAAAGCTTCAGGGCTGTTTTCAGAGTGCATGGGTAAGAGAAACTCAGTAACTGCAATATTATATGATTTTTTCTATAAAAAAAAGGAAAAGGATATAGGATTTTGGATTTCTTTAGCAAAAGAGAAAGAATATATTTTTTTAAAAATCTGTGAAGAGGAAAGTTGACTTTTAGATTTGAGTGTATTTCTTTGTAGTGAACTTTATTATAGAAGAGTAGAGGAAGAAGCTCGAATGGGAAGCCTTCTGATGTAGAGGAGGAACCACTCCTAAAAGTCAGGCTGATAAGAGAGGAGAACCTCCACTTTAAGTGGGAGTTTTGTGTCTGACACCTAGCTGATATGGGATGCAGGCTCTTTGATAGACTTTAGCCGAATATATTTTAGAAAATAGAAGGGCTGGACAGTTGGCACCTGCTGAGTGGAGGAAAGGATAAATGGACAGCTGGCAGTAGGGGAATGGGGAGGAGGAATAGAGAGAGATACAAATATGGGGAGACGTAGGAGAGAGGGGCATCAGAAAATTGGAGTGAGGTTTTGCGTGGCCTTTGGCCAAGGTTGGGGTTGCTGAGAAGTAGTCTTGGGTATCTTTTCCATTGTTATTTCTATTTTTGTGTGTAATCCAGAGGCATCATCCTCTGTTGTAAGGAGCTTGGCTCCATTTGTGTGATCTAGGAGCTGTGGTACATCATGTCCAAAGATGGAGATACCAGTGTTTAGAGGAGAGGAGGCGTATTGGTGGCTGATTCAAGCAGAGGAGTACTTCGGAGCGAAGGGAATACCAGAGGAGGAAGAAGTTATCAGCAGCTGTGTGTGCTCTAAGAGGTCCATCTCTCTATTGGTGGCCAATGGTGGGATCTGTACAATCCCAATGCAACTTGGATAGCCTTCATGAAGGCCTTGATCAAAAAATTTCAACCAGAATATGATTTGGACCAGCTAGTTTTTGTACGAGAGGAAGAACTAGAAATTTTAAAGTCAGGGGAAGAAATAGAATGGTGCAATGGGGCTAAGAAGGAAGCGGAAGGGCAGAATGAAATGGTGCTTAGGGAGAAGCAGACGCAGGAGTGGTATAGAAGATGTGCGACAGACCAAATCCAGGCAGAAGCAAAGCTCCACTGCTCAGACGAGCCACGACTTGGTGGCAAAGAGAATGGGAAGATGGAGTTGACAAAGACAGGGGAAGGTCTTGTGGGCGGTGGCTATGGGTTGCATGATGAAACGAAGGAGGAACAACGAGAGAAGTGGCCCGTGGCGACCACAGAGTGGGGAGTCTTGACTAGTTCGGCCAACCCACCACCATTGCCGGAGTCACCAAACTCGGATTCGTCCATGAAGGAGACTGGGTCACCTGCTACGTTTTGGATCTGGGTCACATGCCGGCCAAGCCTCTACCTCCAGAACCGCCAGACCAAGATCCTTGTACAGTGGTTGACAGGACGTCTACGGCTGAGTCGCAGGTGGAGGTGGCTGCTGCACCATTATTGCACTCCAGAGGCATCGTGAATGGGGAGAAAGAGAAAGCAGGAGCAAAACCGTCACACATGGTGGACTCCCTTTCTAACCTAATGGGCCAAAGCCCAAACTACTAAGGAGGAAAGCTGGGCTCATGGGAAAAATAAATCTCCTTCAAAAATTCATGGGGTTGTTTCTGAAATAATCCAGACTTCTAAAACCATGCTAGTGGGCCTTGGACCATGGCCTAGGGAGAGTAACTCAGCAAGAGGCATTGCGCTGAAGAGTGAGTATTATTATGAAATTAAAGGAGAGCCCCATTCAGACCTAAGGCTGGCTGGGATCAATCCATCTGCCATAGAGCTATTGAGAAATGTCGTTGAACAGCAAATTCAGTTAATTCATCAAAGATCTCATGTTCATATGGGTGTCCGACTACGGAAAGGGCTACAGAACCTACGGTTCAATTGATGTTTTTAAAGATAAGGTATGTCAGGGAAAAAGGTAACGGATCAGTCAATGAAAAAAAGAGTGAAATCCAACTTCATGAATCTTGTACAAAAGTTCCCACCACCACCTAACAGAAAGTCACTGAGGGGAAAGTCATCCCTGTTGTTGGCAATATCCATATTTGGCTATCAATTGGTTTCAGAAACCTTATTTGTGGATATGATTTTCAGCAGTTAGAAAATGTTATATCGTGGAAGATTTTAGTGATTTAATTAATAAAACCTTCAGACAGGAAAAGCATGGAATATCTCTGGATTGTTTGAAACTGAGAACATGTAATCCCAGAAACCAAGGCAAGGATGTTGTGTCAGCGGGATGTGTTTCTCACTCAACAAGCCAACAGGCAACTGCAAGCAAAAATACAGTTCTGAATGCGTCACTGAAGCTTGATTTATTTATTTTTAGAGATGGTGTACCAGTGGAAGCTAACAGTGCAAATGAGGTTTCAAAGGAATTGGGAACTAGATCTGTCAAGAGGAGCCCATTGTTCTTCCCAAAAGCCGGCTCAAAGGATAAGGAGCATTCTCCAGCTTAAATACGGTCCCTAGGTCTTCTTACTGTCCGATGTGGGCATAGACTTCCAATACTCCCCCTCACATCGGAGGGAGGTACACCCTTCTCGGGCTTAGACTTCCGAGCGCCACCGGTGGTTTTTTAATTCCTACACGGGGCATGGGGTCATCGGAACAGGCAGCTACACCAGGGCTCTGATACCATGTCAAGAGGAGCCCATTGAAAGAATAGAAAATTTCGCATGGTGTCAGAGCTTTAGGAAAGATTTCTGGGTTCTATTTGCAGCCTTCATTGCTGCATCTCTTTCCTTTCCCTTTGCAGCCTTCATTGCTGCATCTATTTGCAGCTTTCATTGCCGCATCTCTTTCCCTTTCCCTTTGTAGCCTTCATTGCTGCATCTCTTTCCCTTTCCCTTTGCTCTTTGCATCTATTTGCAGTGCAGCTTTCATTGCTGCATTTCTTTCCTTTTTCTCTCTACTTTCTGCGTCTGTTTGCAGCCTTCATTGCTACGTCTCTGTTCTGTTTTACAGCCTTCATTGCTGTACCCGTCCCTCACCTTTGCTTAAACCAATTCCTTGTTTTTCAGCTTCAATGTCTGGAACATCTTCCTGTTTCTTTGGCTTACATGCCTCACGGAATCACTTAGACACTTCCTGGATCATAGACTCTAGGGCTACTAACCATATGACTCCCTGTTCCTCACAGTTTAGCACATATACCCCTTGCCCTAGTAATAGAAAAATCACCGTAGCAAATCGATCACTTGCTACTGTTGCTGGAATTGGGAATATATCTATTTCACCACATCTTACCTTGAAAGATGTCCTTCATGTGCCAAAATTAATCAGCCAACCTTGTTTCTATCCAGAAACTCACTAAAGATTTACAGTGTAATGTGGTTTTTCATCCATCTTATTGTGTTTTTTCAGGACAAGGGCTCGGAGAGGAGGATTGGACTTGCTAAGGAAAGGAATGGGCTGTATTTTCTTGAGATACCAGATCCCTCTAAAGGAGTTTCACCAAATCTATCTGTTTCTTTCCTTACAACTTCTAATAAAGAAGCCATTTGGCTTCATCATTTTCGTTTTGGCCATCCATCCTTTCAAACTTTGAAAGGTATGTACCCATCTTTGTTTCAGAATTTAGATATTAAAGAATTTCATTGTGATATTTGTGAGCTTGCCAAACACACTCGGGTTCCATTTCCTATTAGCAATAAACGATGTTCCAAACCTTTTGATTTAGTCCATAGCGACATTTGGGGACCTTCTACAATCCCAAATGTCTCAGGAGCTCGTTGGTTTGTTACTTTAATAGATGATTGTACTAGAGTCACATGGACTTTCTTGCTCAAACAAAAATCTGATGTGAGTACTATTATTCCTTTCTTCCATTCCATGATTCAGAATCAGTTTGGGGTTAAAATCAAAGTTTTTAGGTCTGATAATACCAAAGATTATTTTAATCAAGTGCTGTCACCATATTTTCAGAAGGAGGGAATCATACACGAGTCATCCTGTGTCAATACACCCCAACAGAACGGAATTGCTGAAAGAAAGAATGGTCACCTTCTTAACACTACCCGAGCCTTGTTATTTCATGGAAAAGTTCCTAAGTCTTATTGGGGGGAAGCTATTCTCACAGCCACTTATATGATAAAAATAGGTTACCCTCACGTATATTGGACCAAAAAACACCCATGGCAATTTTGTCCACTTTCTATCCTCACTTCCGAGTATCCAATGGTCTTACACCAAGAGTCTTCGGTTGCACTTTTTTGTCCATATACATAACCACTAGAGGGAAAAATTAGATCCACGAGCCATCAAATGTATCTTCCTTGGCTATTCTAGCACACAAAAAGATTATAAATGCTACCATCCTCCTTCTAGGAAATACTATATGTCAGTAGATGTAACCTTTGTTGAAAACAAGTCATATTTCAACCATTCTTATCTTCAGGGGGAGAATTCATTGGAAGATAAGAATGCTCCTGAAATAGATGGTCTGGGTCTTAGTGATTTTTGAGTTACCCGTCTCTCAAACTCCATCTGCTTCCCTAACTGATTTTGTTTCCCAATCTACTACTCCTGAAAATTCTCAACTCGAGTCTATTCCAAATTCGATTTCTCAGGAACCTATAACTCTTCCTCAAACCGATTCTGTTCATAATCCTAAAAGGTTTTCTCAGATATATTCAAGGAGATCAGCTACTGTTCCTAATCCGAAGCAAAGCCAAACTACCAATCCGGACCCTATCGATGAAAGCACGGTAAGTTCTATTCTTCCTTTGGCTGAATAGCCTGTTCATAATCATGAGAATGATTTAAATCTCCCCATTATCAATGAAAGCACGGTAAGTTCTATTCCTCCTTTGATTGAACCGCTTGTTGATGATTTGGATCTTCCCATTGCCCTTAGAAAAGGTTCCAGAAAGTGCACAAAGCAACCTATTTATCCATTGTCTCACTATGTGTCACTACAACGTTTGTCACCACCCCACAAAAATTTTATTACAAGTCCTAGATACTATTGCTGTTCCTAAATCTCTATCTGAGGCATTGTCAAAAGAAGAGTGGAGAAATGCAATGAAGGAAGAAATGAGGGCACTAGAGAAAAACAAGACATGGGAGATAGTTGACAGACCGAATGGAAAGAATTTAGTCGGCTGCAAATGGGTCTTTACTTTGAAATACAATGTTGATGGCTCACTCGAGAGATACAAGGCTAGGTTGGTGGCTAAAGGGTACACTCAAACTTATGGGGTAGACTACCAGGAGACATTTGCACCAGTAGCTAAGATAAACACGATGAGAATCCTACTATCTCTAGCTACTCACTTTGATTGGCAACTTCAACAATATGATGTAAAGAATGCCTTCTTACATGGGGACCTAGAAGAAGAAATCTACATGAGTATTCCACCAGGTTTTGAAGGGAGAGAAACAGCAACTAAAGTATGTAAGTAAAGCTAAAGAAATCCCTGTATGGGCTAAAACAGTCACCAAGAGCTTGGTTCGGAAGATTTACCAAAGTCATGAAAGCGTCAGGGTACAAGCAAACTCAAGGAGATCACACACTGTTTATCAAGCACACGGATTCAGGGGGAGTTACAGCACTTCTGGTATTTGTTGATGACATAATAGTCACTGGTAATGATGAAGAGGAGAAACTCAAACTGAAAACAGTGCTTGGCAAAAAGAGTTTGAGATAAAAGAGCTAGGAAAACTGAAGTACTTTTTCGGAATTGAAGTCTCATACTCCAAGCAAGGGATCTTTATCTCACAGAGAAAATATATCCTGGATCTTTTGAAGGAAACCGGAATGCTTGGCTGCAAACCAGTGGCTACTCCGATTGAAGCAAACCAGAAACTAACAGCAGCAAGTGAAGAACCAGCTGTTAATCGAGAAATGTACCAGAGGCTAGTAGGAAGGCTTATCTATCTTGCTCATACCCGACCAGATATTGCCTATGCAGTAAGTCTGATTAGCCAGTTTATGCATGATCCAAAGGAATCACACATGCAAGCTGCTCTTCGAATACTACACTACTTGAAAGGAAGTCCAGGGAAAGGAGTGCTATTTAAGAAGAGTCAAAACCTCAAGTTAAAAGTCTATACAGATGCGGATTTTGCTGGCTCCGTGGTTGACAGAAGATCAACAACAGGTTATTGTACCTTTCTCGGCAGTAACTTAATAACATGGAGGAGTAAGAAACAGAATGTTGTGGCAAGATCAAGGGCAGAATCCGAGTTCAGAGCAGCAGCACAAGGAAATTGTGAGTTATTGTGGCTGAAGATTATACTAGAAGACTTGAAGATCAAATGGCAGGGTCCCATGAGACTGTATTGTGATAACAAGTCTGCAATTAATATTGCTCATAATCCTGTACAACATGACAGGACAAAGCATATTGAAATTGACAGACATTTTATTAAAGAGAAACTTGAGGAAGGACTAATCTGCATGTCCTATGTTCCTTCAGGAGATCAACTTGCCGATGTCTTAACTAAAGGACTCAACAGTGAAAATTTTCATGAGATGGTTTCCAAGCTGGGAATGGAAGACATATATTCACCAGCTTGAGGGGGAGTGTTGGAATGTACAGATATGATTGCTGGAATATTTAGATGTGATTTGGATATATGTACAGATATGATTGCTGGAATATTTGGATGTGATTTGGATATCCAAATCAAATCCAATCTTTACTGTTGTAATGTAAATATTGTTAGAGAGATTCTAGGCTAGTTTTTAGGCTGAAAATCAATCCCTTGAATTAAGGGATTACAGTTAATTCTCTCCTGATTTTTTCCTATTTTTTCTCTTAGGCTTTTCCCTAGAATTTCACTATAAATGTAGTCTTGTACATCCAGAAATATCAATGAGAACAGATACCATTCTCTCTTTCTGAATTCCGCAAGATCATTATGCTTCAAGCAATGGGACCCCGGTGGAAGTTTGAAGAACCTTACCCAAGCCTTCACCTTGAGGACAAGGTGAATCTCATTGGGGGTGTATTGATAGACTTTAGCCGAATATATTTTTAGAAAATAGAAGGGCTGGACAGTTGGCTCCTGCTGAGTGGAGGAAAGGATAAATGGACAGCTGGCAGTAGGGGAATGGGGAGGAGGAATAGAGAGAGATACAAATATGGGAAGACGTAGGAGAGAGGGGGCATCAGAGAATTGGAGTGAGGTTTTGGGTGGCATTTAGCCAAGGTTGGGGGCTGCTGAGAGGTAGTCCAGGGTATTGAGAGGTAGTCCAGGGTATCTTTTCCATTGTTATTTCTGTTTTTGTGTGTAATCCAGAGGCATCATCCTCTGTTGTAAGGAGCTTGGCTCCATTTGTGTGATAAATAATACTAGTATTTTCCAGTTCGCATCACTCTTTCATCTACTTTTACAAAACAACTCATAGTAAATATTCATTATTTGTATGCTGCTTGGGTAGGATGTAAAATGCATCTCTAATTGAGTCCTCACCTGATGATTTTAAGGTGGAATAGCCTTGTCTGTGGATTTGTTTGTTCTGATGCTATACATAACTTTCATTTAATATCTTTTGGAAATGTTCATCATAACTTCTATTGTCAGAAGGATATGACCTTGTAAAATTGTAATGTCATAATTTACAGCAGCATTAATTGGCAATAATGATGGGCTGAAATTAACTACTGTATAAGCTTGCTTGATATGCGGTTGACCTTTGTACTATGTAGTAGAGATCTAAGTCCCTCTCAGATATAGTGTTTGTAACTTTGCTTTGTCTAATATTTTCCAATATGAAATTGAATTTTGTTTGTACTTCTTATCAGTTTTCTTCATCTCTGTTGAACATTTGGTGACAAGTCTACTTTGGTATAAGAAAATATTATGAGCTCTAACTCTTGTTTTTATATCAATATGAGATGCAACTTTTCGACTGGCATTGCTTATTGCTTCTTTTTTTTTTTTATTGTTTGGATGTCTTGAAATAAAAAGAAATGAGACTTTGTTATCACTATTCTAAGTTTACGGCTTACTTTTTTATATTGCAGCTTCTACGAAGGAGTAGTGGATTTCAAGTAGCATCAACACATCGACCATGTACCAAAGGGCTTTGGTTGTGGAGTACACCTTTGAAGAGAACTGCTCTTGATGGAACAGAGTACAATCTCCTGCTATTAGACAGTGAAGGAATAGATGCTTATGATCAAACGGTCAGCTTTTCAGTTTTCTAAGTGACTGATATATGCTTTCTTTCATTTTATGTCTGTTTGGTGTTCTAATCACTTTGGAACCTGGATTTTGATACTAATCATTGAAGTGATACTTTTAGTTTAGTTTCATGTATACGTGTAGTTAGGCTATTTCTAATTAATGTTATGTTGTCTTTCTCCAATTTTTCACTATACAGGGAACATACAGCACCCAGATATTCTCATTGGCTGTCCTTTTGTCCAGCATGTTCATTTATAACCAGGTGGGGACTACTTACAGAAACCTATATTTATTTAGAACTTTTGACATAATTGAGTGTGGTTTTTCTTGTACATATTCTTTGATTTTGACATTTCATGGCCAGTTTGTGTGTCCATTACTGAGCATTGGAATTTATCCCTCTTCTCCCTTTTCCTCTTCTGGATTTCTTGCTGAAATTGAAATGTTGTTCTCTTGCCTAGATGGGTGGTATAGATGAGGCAGCCCTCGATCGTCTTTCTCTTGTCACTCAAATGACAAAGCACATTCGTGTTAGAGCATCTGGAGGAAGGAGTTCTGCATCTGAGCTCGGACATTTTTCCCCAATTTTTGTTTGGCTTCTAAGGGTATGATGCGTAGAAACCTTTTTTTACTCTGTTCTATCACATATGTTGGGAAACAAATTTGTTTTATGTCATGATCTTGCAGTTTGATGGTATCATTGCTTACTTTGACTGTCTAGTCCCATTCTTTGCTTTATTTGTCATCCCTCTTGCTGGCAGGACTTCTATTTGGACCTAACAGAAGATAACAGAAAAATAATGCCCCGTGACTATCTGGAACTTGCTTTGAGGCCTGTTCAAGGCAACGGAAGGGATATAGCTGCTAAAAATGAGGTATCTTTTAGTTCTTCAAGGATGCAAGTATGCAACTGAATATATCATAATATTCACTTTATTATTATTATTATGAGGCTTAATATACTTTTGGAAGTTGTAACTCTCTTGTTTACATACTAAAGATAGCCTTCAAAGGTTTAAAATAATTTGGTGCCCACTAACTCCTTCATATTAGCCAAAAAGTGAGGGTATTTCTAACTTTGAGTTCCCTATCCATGAGTGAGGGTTGGTTCGGGCTGGGCTTAGGGCTCCCCAATCCAATTATGTTTACTATGATGTCATTATGGGGTTTTGATTTTTAATTTTTTTTTTTTGTTACAATTTACATTTTTCGAAGTTCGTAATTTATCTCTTGCATGGGGTTCTCTGTGGTCATGCCGTTTGATCTGCAGATGCATTAATTGGCAACATGCTTCAGTCTCATTTAATTTTCAGTTCTCTCTTTCAAGTTTTTTGGTTGAGCATTGGATTTGTACTCCATGGTTGAGGGTTTTCGGGACAAGAAACAAGTGTTAGGTGTTGTGCAGTTGTGCTTTTTTTTTTTTTATTGGAGGCATGTGCTGTATTTGATTGGAGTGAACTGCTTGAATTAATAGTCATAGGTTGCATTTCCTTTGGGATAATTACCTTAAACAACCCAATGAAATCCCTGGAAATCATCACTATATAAGTTGCATGAAAATCATAAAAGTTAATCTATAATTATAGTTGTCCCCTGTTTATTCTGATTTGGTTTCCCTTCAATTGAAAGGGTAACTTTTCCTTGAGTTCTTGCATGATCTTGAAATTTTATGCTTGATATAAAAATACACTTTGAATATTTGAAGATCTTCAAATTCTTTACTGACTTTTTCTTCAAATTTTGAGTGATTAGGAATTTAGGATCCATTCTGCTTGCACATTTAGTTTATTTGCTTTAAGAATTAAATCCTGAAGAAAGCCTGAGCATAACAGATCAAACCCTGTAAATCAAAATGAGGTAATCTGGAATATTCTCAAATACTTTGGGTCTTCGAAGTAATTTCTTCACTTTGAAAATGACCATCAGATAGATCATTTGGAATATTAGTAATTTTCCACTCTTGAACCAACTTCCACCAATTCAGCAATGTCACGATTGACCAATTGAGGATAATTGTCTTAACTGAGCTCTTGTAGATTTAAAGCTGGTTCCACTTGAAAATGTATGGTATCTTCCTCACTCATGATTTTTAGCTTGCCTATCTTCTTGAAACTACATCAGTCTAGACATCATAGATTGGTGGAGACTTCCAATCTATAATAATGTCTTCCAAGCCACCTTGTGCCACCTGATAACATGGTTTTCCTATTTTCGTTTTGTTTTTCCTTTTTTTGGTTGCTTTTAGAGGATTTCTTATCCTTCTTTTTTGTATTTCTCTTCTTTTTCTTAATGACTTATTTTATATTTCAAAAAATAGCTGTATGATAATTCTATCTATCTGATCATGATGCTTAGTTAAGTATTGGAATTTCTTCATTAGTCTTGAAAGTTAAGTCCTTCCAAATCAGCACCATACTGGTTTTTGCTACATTTCAGAAGGCATGAAATAGTCTAGGAAATAGAAGAGTTAGATAAAGATAGAGGAGGATTTATTCAATTACATAGTTTGGGCTCCTAGAATATGACGCCCTTGGGGCTTTCTATTTGATTTTATCAAAAGGCCCAATGAATTGGGATTTGCCTATTGGCTTGGTCATTTTGGGGCAAGCGGATCATTTATGATGAAGAGGATGAGCTTCAAGAGAATGATTCTTAGTTCTTACAGAGTGTGTTTCTAGATTTGTGGGATCCTGTTACCTTCTGCAGCTTTTTTTTATTTTTTATTTTATTTGTAGTGCTTGCCCTCGTCACAGTTTGTGAACTATAATTTTAAAACGAATGCATTTCTTAAGCTTTTATAGCTCATTGGATATATTGAACTTGGTTTCCTCTCTGGAGTTGCTAATTTTCTGACAATATCAATCAATAGATTCGAGATTCCATTCGGGCTTTATTCCCAGACAGGGAATGCTTCACCCTTGTACGACCTTTGAACAATGAAAATGATCTACAGCGACTTGACCAGATTTCGGTTGGTGAATTATCAGCTACCATTTACTTCTCTCAGTCATTTTGTTGTCTCTTTTGTGTCTTGAAATTTTATTCTCAATATGCAGTCGGAGAAGTTAAGGCCTGAATTTCGATCTGGCCTTGATACTTTGACCAAGTTTGTTTTTGAGAGAACAAGGCCAAAACAAGTTGGGGCAACTATGATGACAGGCCCTGTGTTGGTTGGTATCACCGAATCTTATCTGGATGCTCTTAACCATGGTGCTGTACCCACAATTTCTTCCTCCTGGCAGGTTAGTATTACATCTTTAAATTATAGTTTTGCCTTTATGTGAGAAAAGAACATGTTTAACATGTGGCCATATCATATAAACAATTATTTAATGTAAGTAAAACATGTTTCAGATTTTGGCCATATGTGGTTATAAAATGAATATTATATTTTCAGAGGCATTAGTGTCTTATTGCATAAATGCATAATATGATTTTTAGACATCTGATGTCCTGTTTTGCATATTATCTCCCTCTGTTTATGCTTGAGATTGATGTCATTCTCTTTGAAGCTTTGGCCTATCTAGGAAATAAGATGAATGATAAAGCCTTGATTATTGATGTAGCTTGTACACGACATAATATTCATTCTTTTCACCATGAAAGAGTTGTGGATCTATGAACCGGACTGTGAAAACCATTAAATTCCCGTCTGGAGAAAGAAAATAAAGGGACTTACTGTGAAGGTTTGAACCGTTGAATTTGGTGACACATGGACGGTTCGGATTTAGTCCACTAAAATATCTAGAATCTTTTGGTAGAATTGCTGCATTTTCCAGTTATATGTCACTGTGCTCATAATAAGACAGGCTAAGAAACCAACACACAGCACATTTACTATTCCCAATGGTCCTTTCTCTTTTCTCTATACATTTATTTATTGTTTACTTTAGCTTCCCTTTGACTTCACCCTTTTCCATTTAAACTCACCCTCCATGCATCAACATTTATTCACAGAAGTTCATCTCCATCAACAGCTGAATGTGATAAAAACTGGCAGTCAAACTACTGGCCTGGCGGTCAAACTGGTAAACTGGCAACCCGATCCTTCAGCCAGTTTTACTGCTGGGCCGGTTTTGATAACTATGCTTTTCGCAACCACCAAAATGTCTTTTAGAAGTGGATATTTATTCTGCATCCGAAACTTAATGTGAATGATTACTCGTTTTTTGGCTGTTAAAGTTATACCTACGAGGATTTCATATGTGCTTCTTACTAAGAATATGTAATCCATTAATGGAAGAAGAGAAATAGCAATTGGGACAGAAAATATTAAAATGAGTAAAAGTCCTTGACTTCTTGTTTGCTTAGAATTGGTTTTATTGTTGTTGACTTGCAGAGTGTTGAAGAAGATGAGTGTCATAGGGCATATGATTCTGCCACCGAAGTTTATATGTCTTCTTTCGACCGTTCAAGGCCCTCTGAGGAAGTGAGTAATCTGGATTAAGTAAATGTTGATTATATATTTCTTTTTCCTTTCCTTTTCTAATTACAGTGCTTGTAGGTTGCTTTGAGGGAAGCACATGAAGAAGCAATTCAATTGTCAATGGTTGCTTTTAATGCTAGTGCTGTAGGAATTGGTTCAGCAAGGAAGAAATATGAGGGCCTTCTGCAGAAGTTCTTCAAAAAGGCATTTGAGGTATTGGATATTTAGAATTATTTGAGTGGGATTAACTGATTAAACTTTATGTGGTGAAATTTATTAGCATGGCTGAGCACATATAACTATTTGTTGGCTGAGGTGTCTATTTTTCTTTTTGTTGGGGTGGTGGGGGCGGGGTGTTGGTGGTAGTTTTTATTGTCATATTACATGTAATGGAGTTTTTTTCCTATTATCATGAAGTATGTACTCACCTGTGATATCATTTGCTAATGATAAAAAATTTCCTGTCTTCCGTAGGCAGCAGATTGAATATGAGCAGGATATTTGTACAATGATTTTAAGATAGAAATTTCTACTTTTACCTATATATGTTTGATCTCTAGGCTTGTTGAGAGAATAAACTAGCTTCTCTAATCTAGAGAAGTTTTCATGTCTATATAAACACATAAGCTACTTGGGCATATCTTGTGTCAAAACTGTAGTTTATGGCTCATTATTGGACAAAATTGTAATTTTAAAGTATTTAGTGGTAGGGTTTCCGCTAGTCTGCAATTAGAATTTTACACTGAATATGATGATTGGTACTTCTTCAATAACATTGGATCACTTGCATGGTTTTGTGTTCCAAATGGAATATGCCATATAAGGTTAATGAAATTTCTTTTGCCTATATAAACTGTGCATTATTATTCTTTCCGTTATTGACTGTTTTGGAGGTTTCTGAGTGAAGATCCTTTCCTTGTTCCTACTAGTTCAATTTGTTTTATCTGATTTGTTTAGATTTAGTTTTTTTTAATTGTTGGCAAACATCATCTGCTGCTTATATTAAAAATTTATTGAATTATTAAAATGAATATTTGGCTTTTGACAAACCTAAATTGACTATAGTGCTGATACCTAGTTAATTTTTTTTCATATGCCTTTTTTTGTTTGGGGAGCGGGGAATGTTCTGTAACATGATGTGTACGTCATGCTACTAATTTACTGGCCCTTTGAACAGGATTATAAGAGGAATGCATTTATGGAGGCAGATCTGCAATGCTCAAAAGCCATACAGTCTATGGAAAAGAGGCTGAGGGCAGCTTGTAATGCTTCTGATGCAAGGATAGATAATGTTGCAAAGGTAATTTTTGTATGATTAATTGTAAATATGGATTATACTAGTTTTTGCGCTTTGGTTATTTTGTTCCTATTTACCAAAGAATTTTTTTTTAATTTTTTGTAATTGGGAATATCATGGGTCTGCTAGAGAAACCCAATCCTGAGTGAAATAAATACCACAACTTCGATCTTTTTCAATAAAATCATCACGTAGTAAATCAACAAAACCTAAAGTGATCTCTCTTTCCCCAGCATGAATATGATCTCCACCAGACAAACATAATACTTTAGCTAGTACACAAAAGTGCATACCATGATTCTTCTGTCTACCGATAACTGGATGCATTGTTGAGATAACTTGGCTGTGTATTAGCTCCATGCATGATGATGGCTTAGTGGGAGGGTGGGGTAGTAATTCTCTATAATTATTTCCACTGAAAGTTTCTTCTCCCATCCTCATTGTCTAAAATCATTGGAAAAAAAGAAAATATTTTTCCCCTAGCTTTCTTTGCCTTTGTATTATTAGAAGGTTACATCACCAGATTTGTGTTTAGAAATAGATACATGCTATATATGAATGAGGATCTTTGTTGCTGGTTTGTAGATGGGATTATTCCTCTTTGATTTAGTCATCAATAAGGAGCTGAAACACGTGGCTTTAGCAAGTGATAAATCTTGTGAACAGGATGAGTTAGATGAGCTAAAAGGAATCTGGTTTGGGTATCACAAGAAGCTGTATTTGTGATAAATGGTTTTCTGCTCTTCATAAATTATATCATATGTCAAACATGGTGGAAATACAAGGTTTATTCTATATGATAGCAGATATAGCAAGTTTCCATGTTAACTATTGTTTTCTTCTCAATATGACTGTACTCCGGACACCTATTTATGTGGCAAAGAAATAAGGAATTTCTGCCAATTTTTAAATTAATTAACTCTAACTACTCCCTTTCTTCTACGTAATATCTACTGAAGTTCAGCATATGATGTTTTGGTAGTGCTACCAGTGCATTGATTATCAGTCACCAGGAATGTCAAAACATTTTTATAAAGTTTCTTGTCATAGAATATTTTGCTTTCCAAGTTGCGTCTTTGTATGCTTAGCAACTATTATCGACTTATTGTGTTTGGATTAGCTTATATTGTATTCAAAAAAGCTTATAATCAAAATACTGAAGAGATAACTTTTGAATGAAAAGCTGCTGTGTGTAAAAATTAAGCAAAATTAAACATGTGATTACTCTGGTTTAATATGTAAGTCTTGTAGTTACTTCTCTTCTTGTTGATTGTTTTGTCATGGTTATCCCACGTTATTGCTTCTGCTGGTCTGAAGAAATAAAAAAAAAAGAAACAATGATTTAGCTTTAAATGATGTGTTCATTCTTTTTGGGTTAACAATTTCTTAAAAAGAAAATCCAATTATTTACCTTTAAGTGATGTGTTCATTCATTTTAGCTTAGGTTATCAATTTTTCCTTTAATTGGTTGCAGTATCTAATCTCTCATCCCTGATGATTCTTGTTAGAGATAATAAAATCATTCATAAGCCACCACTTAATAGCTTAAACTTTTAGGAGAGACATGTATAAGTGTCTTTATGACCAAGTGGTCAAGAGTTCGATCCTTCCCGCTTTCATTTTTTATAATTAAGTTAAATTTCAGCATAAGGTAAAATAGGTTTATGTATTGTCCACAATTCAAATAAAAAAAGAAAGAAAATTTCATTAATACATTGTGTATGGTCCTCACTTTTGCAACAAATAATTGGGCCTTGTTGAAATGACAACTAGATTTGATAATGTATCTGGGATGCAGGTTCTTGATGCTCTTTTATGTGAATATGAAACATCTACTCATGGTCCAGGGAAGTGGGCAAAAACTTGCTGTCTTCTTACAACAAAGGTTTGTATAGATATTGTCCTTCAATTTTATTTTTTTTTAAAATAAATGTGACTTTTAATAATTTACATGTTGCTGACACTAGTTTTGAAGGCCCAGTACTCGACCTTACCAAGAGGCTAATAGATAAAGTTGAATCAGATAAGAGTTTTCTAGTCTTAAAATGTCGTTTGATTGAAGATAAGATGGCCCTACTCAGCAAGCGGCTGGAAGCCAGTGAAAGTGAAAAGTCTGAGTATACTAAGCGCTATGAGGATGCTGTCAATGATAAGAAGAAGCTAACTGATGAATATATGAATCGCATAGCTGATCTGCAGGCTAATCGTCGCTCACTGGATGAGAGGTATTCTAGCTTATTAAAAACAATGGACTCTACCAAGCAAGAATCCATGGATTGGAAGAGAAAATATGAACTAGTTTTGTCGAGGCAGAAAGCTGAGGAAGATCAAGCTAGTTCTGAAATATCAGCCCTCAAGTCCCGAAGCAGTGCTGCTGAAGCAAGGCTGGCAGCAGCAAGGGAACAATCACAGTCTGCTCAAGAGGAGGCTGAGGAGTGGAAACGGAAGTATGACATTGCTGTTAGAGAAACAAAAGCTGCTTTAGAGAAGGCAGCAATCGTGCAGGAGCGCACAAATAAGCAAACACAGTTGAGGGAAGATGCTTTAAGAGAAGAATTTTCTGGCACTTTGGTTGAAAAAGTGAGCTCTCTATCTGATGTTCCTGCACATTTCTTTTGCAAATATCTAGTTACCTAGTAATAGCATTGTTATTACGTAAAGATCACTCTGACAGAATGATGACTAGCATCTCTAATTTAAGCTTATCGAAGTTGTATACGATGAATGGGATGCAGAATGGAGTTCTGATTTTTTCCTCCTTGTTGACTATCCAGGAAGATGAAATAAAGGAGAAGACTGCCAAAATTGAGCATGCTGAGCAGTGTTTAACAACTTTGAAATTGGAATTGAAGGTCAGATTCTTGGCTGCTTAGATAAATCAAGAAAACCACTTTATAGACTCTTCTACTTCTGCTTATATGCCAATTGCACACGAACAGACCGATGGAGTGTTTGTCCCATAGAGAACTACTTTCAAGGGTTCTCAGTAAGACAAGATTTTTGTTATGCATGTTATAATGAATTGTGTTTTATATTCGTGACACATCTGGCCTATCTCTTCCTTTTTTTTTTTTTTTTTTTTGTTCTTCGTTATGGATTATGGTCATACATGTGCAAGGAGGCCAGAGAACTACTGCAGTATATGGTTCCTGCCTTTTGAGCTTTTTTTTCCCTCTCTTCATTTCTTGTTTTTTGTTGCACCTTTGCTGAACCAGTGGTTGCGGTTGAGAGTTTTGGAAATTATAAACTCAATTATGTGAAGTGCCACGGTGGCTATTTTAACTTAATTGATTGAAACAACAATTTACAATAATAGAAAGAATTGTTCTAGTATCTGAAGCCAATTTGGATTCTCTTACTATTGAGTTTATGTATGTATTTGTCTATTGAAAGCATGTTCACAGACCTTTTCAGATTCAATGCCATGTCTGACACTCTAGATATGTGCAGTCTGCTGAGTCAAAAATAAGGAGTTATGAAGCAGAAATATCATCACTGAGGCTTGAAATTAATGAGTTGAGTGAGAGGTTGAAAACTGAAAATGCCAAGGCCCAGTCATATGAGAGGGATGTGATGGTATTTCAGCAGGAGGAGAACCATCTAGAGCAGAAGTATCAATCTGAGTTCAAAAGATTTGAGGAGGTCCAGGAAAGGTGTAAAAATGCTGAAAAAGAAGCTGCAAGGGCTACTGAAGTGGCTGACAAAGCACGGGCTGAAGCAGGCATGGCTCAGAAGGAGAAGAGTGAGATGCAGAGGCTGGCAATGGAGAGATTGGCACATATTGAGAGGGCTGAGAGGAAAATTGAAAATTTGCAGAGGGAGAAAGTGAATCTGGAAGATGAATTGCAGAGAGTAGAGGATTCAGAGAAGGATGCACTTAACAGAGTTGCAAAACTAGAAGAAAAGGTAGAACAGAGAGAGAAGGATATAGATGCACTTTTGGAGAAAGATGGAACGCAGAGGCGAAATAGCACTCAGATTCTTGAACAACTTTTGGAAACAGAACGTGAAGCACATACTCAGGCAAATAACAGGGCTGAGGCTCTCTCTCTCCAGCTGCAGTCTGCACAAGCCAAAATTGATTCTCTCCATCAAGAGTTGACAAAGTTTCGACTGAATGAAACGGTATTGGACAGTAAGCTAAAAACTGCATCCCATGGTAAACGTTTGAGGGTAGATGATGAAAATGGTGTTGAATCTGTTCAAGACAGAGATATGAGCCCTCGAATTCTAAGGGGAACTAAGAGGTCTAAGAATACATCCAGTCCTCCTAAGTACACGCATTTAGAAGATGGTGGTTCCATCTTTGAGGGTGATGAGGACAACCGTAGTCAGCAAACAAACGAGGAGAACTATAAAAAGTTTACCATCCAGAAGCTTAAGCAAGAGCTGACAAACCATAACTATGGTGATCAGCTGCTTCGGTTGAAGAATCCCAACAAGAAAGATATCCTTGCCCTGTACGAGAAATGTGTTCTTCAGAAGTCATAGCAGATAATGAAAAGAACTTGTATTGGGATTGTGTGTGTAAATCTGTTCTTCATAACTATTGGGTCTATATAAATCTCTTTTATGCAATGGTAGCTGACATTTAGAGTAGAAATTTTGTGTTAATGGTGACTTTTCATATTAGGTGTGTTTTCTGAAGTTAGCATTGATCGGGTCGGCCATAGAAAATTGATGGTCTGATCTGTTTGTTGAGTGCTTGCGTAAGATGTATTTAATATGTATCTTGTATAGTTTGTATTTGGGTTTTATTTGTTAAGTTAACCCTACTTACATTGGATATTAGATGAGTCAAATCACATTGAGATTAGCCTTCTGCGTGTCTATCCATTTTGTTCGTTAAATTCAGATTGAAAAGAAACTGGTAAATGTTTTATATCTTTTGTTTTTTTTTTAGGGGTCAACATTTGTCTTTTTTTCTTTTTTGAATTGTTTTATATCTCAAGTGATATGCCAAACGTATATCCAAAATAAATTCTAAGGCACAAAATAAATTTTATATATTATATAGAATCATCCGTGAATAGGAAAAGAAAAATAATATGCACTCTTTTGTACCTTATTAGGATTATTTAATGATATTTATACATAATATATTTTTTAGCCCTAAGGGTTGACTTATCGGTCTATGATAGCCTGTAATATATCCTTAAGTTTATTTTTTATTTAACTAAAAAGGCAATCAATTAACTTATATAAATTAACTCAAACATTATGACTGTAATACTAAATAAATATATTTTCAAAGGACCAAAGGAGTGCAGGCGTTATTGGCTAATAGGCTAAAATAGACCTCTTTTACATTCAACAACAGATTTTTAATGGAGTCTAAATCCAAATAATGGTGTGGGGATTTTTTTTAAAAAATGTAATAATTATTATTGGATTAGTTTTTGTATCAACCAAAATTAAGTTTTATTTTAGATTACATTTCTTATATCAGTGCGGTATATTTCGAAAAAAAATAATTTCTTTTAATATTCGAGGTAGGAATCTCATTTTCGTATCTGCTAGCCAACTCAAGTGGGGATTTATACCACCTAAGTATATTTTGATTGATATAAAATTACTTTGAGTAGAATGTATATAAAAAAATTAAATCTTATGCTTAGTAATGTATATCCAAGTATAATTGACAAAATTGTAACAAAAAAATAATAATTGACAAATTGATAACTGTTAAATTGATTTACTAAAATGGACTAGGTTAAATTAATTCACTTCTTTTACTAGCTCAAAATAGCAAATCGAACCCTATCCTCATTTTGTAGGCTAGTAGACTAAAATAAATCAAACTAATAAACAAATAATAATATTTCTTGCACATTACTCCACTTTATTACATCTTCCTGATTGAGAAGAAAAGATAGAAAGAGAGTGTGTTGAAATATGTGTTTTTATTATTTTATTACTCAAATAGAAATCACTTCTTTTACTAGCTCAAAATAGCAAATCGAACCCTATCCTCATTTTGTAGGCTAGTAGACTAAATAAATCAACTAATAAACAAATAATAATATTTCTTGCACATTACCCCACTTTATTACATCTTCCTGATTGAGAAGAAAAGATAGAGAGTGTGTTGAAATATGTATTTTTATTATTTTATTATTCAAATAAAAAATAATGTAAGAATGATATAAAAAAAATAGTGTACAAATAATATTATTGAATAAACAAATCAACTTATGGGGTTGAGTTATTTTTTTATGCAAAATTAACAAAACTAATAAATATAGAAAACGAAAAAAAAATCATACCATCCCTAAGTTTTGAATAATACAACGTCATTCCAAAATTGATAATGCAAACTTCATTAAAACAATGATAATTGCTTCTTGAAAATATTGATTAAATTTAAAAAAACATTTTAAAAAAATTAAATGAGCTAGCTTAAAGATTGGCCCTTTGGTTGGTTGACATTGGCTCAAATTTTAATTTTATGGGACCATCCCAATCTAGATTGCATTGGTTGGCGGGTGGAAGAAACTGATTGAATTAGAAAAGCTTACGATTAAATGTGTCAATAAATGTATGATCGAAATCCTCATGGTACAATGGGTTATATTAATTAAGTCACCCATAGGCTCATATTCGTTTAGATAGAAGTAATAATTAATATAGAAATATTAGAATTCCTTTCAGTTCTTATAGAAATATTAGAATTCCTTTCAGTTCTTAGAATTACTTTCATAACCAGCTTAATTTTGGATTTGATTCTGAATGTAACAACTTAACCTCTAAATTACTTTTAAGATTTAATCTTAAATCTTTAATTTATCTCATATGAATACTAAATTCTCCTGCCAGCAACCTCCCTTGGTCAATATGTAAATATATACTATAAATTTTTATTAAGATACTTGACATATCTTAATTTTAGAATGTGATAACTTTATTTCTTTCATAACTTTAGTTTATTGAAAGAGAATATATAATTTTTACTTTAACTATTCGAGTTTAAACATTAGACCAATATTTCAAGAAATTAATTCTTTTAAATGTACTATACCCAATGTTGTGATTTTACATGCAATATCCATACCAAATTATGCTGGGCCCGCTATGAGATTCATTTACAAATTTGTTATCTCTTAATAGTTGTTACTAAGTGTAGCGTTCTACTTCACTTATTTTTTAAATATAAAATTTTTTAAGTAAGTATTATCTATTTTAGACATTTCATTTAATATTTGACATGCGTTATTAAATACCTACTTTAAGTGTTTTATTCAATATTTGATATGTATTATTAATTTTTTAAATAGTAATATATATTTATAGCATGATCAACTAAATTTTATACATGTTAACTATTGAATGGAGTAACTCCTAAACATTGGCCAAGTTGCACATTCTTAGGCCACATTTATTGGCAGCTAACCGACTGTATCAACGTTTCACAAAAGTTCGCAAATTATGATATCTCAAGTGCAACGAGCAGAAGAAGTTAAGAAAAGCTTAATAGTCTTCAAACTTTGCCTTTTCATATTCCAAATATATATATCTGACCATTGATGCCATATATATCATTAAAATAATAAGCATTTTAGGAGTGCAAAGTCCTATGAAAATCTCGCATTTATCCATTGTTTGGAATGAATGAAAGAAAATAGGAGAAAAAGAAAATTTTAAAAATTTGAAATTTTCTCTTGGTTGAAAAGAAAAATGGAGAAAAAATAAGAAAGAAAGAAAATTCAAGAAACAAAGAATTCAAAATTTTCTATCCAAGTGTTTTTTTCAATTCAAATTTCAAAATTTTCTCTCATCTCTTATTTTGTTTCCACTCATTCATTAGTAACTCTTGAGACACTAATAGTTGAAAGAACTACAGTAGCATCATTTCTCCCCATGCTTAACTGATAAACTACATTTTCATCCCAGCTAGTTATTTAGAACTTTCATGACCATAAAAACACCTCACAACGTTAAGCGTGTATTTATATTAATTTATTTTATAATTAAAATAATTTATAATAAAATTTTATTAAAATAATTTAAAAAAAATTAATCTGTTATCAAACACGAACTAAAATCAAAGTTCCCTATATTAGAATAGTGGGATCAGTCATTACAGCACCTCTGAATCAAACATTGCTTGAGGATATATGATTCAATTGTTTTGTTTGATTATACGTTTTAAATGTCCAAACTAAAAAAACCTAACTCTTTACGTATGAGATTATTCTTATTTTATTTTCTATTGTTTTCAGACTTGTTTATTGGGGCGAGGCATAGATAGGCGATGATCCTTGAAGCATACGCTTTCCAACTTCTATTATTCAAAGTTTCTGATTATCTTTTCTTTTCAAGCACGCTTTCTGTACTTGACCTTAGTCAACAATTACTTACAGTGGATAATGTCTCCGTTACGTTATTAATGTTCCTTCTATTATTTAACGTGTTGTGAGTGCATAAGTTGTATAAATATTATATCATTACTCGAAGTTGAAGCATAAATACCAATATAAGACGTAGGACACAATGTGACATGAATAGAACAGTAAAACAAAATTTAAAATATATATACTTATAATTAAGGACACAGCAGACATATATTAATAATTCATAATAAATATAAAAAATTGCTCTAACTTCTCTTGAATTTAGCTCAAACTACACACCTTAAATCTTTTTTAAAAATTTATATAAGCCTTTCCTAAATTTTATCTTAAAATTTAATTTAATTATTCATTAATTGAATTTGTAGTTGGTGGATGTTTGGTTTTGATTAATTTTAAGAAAAAATATTTTTTTATTTCAAAAATTTTCTTAGTAAGAATTTGATTATAAACTGCTTTAAACATAAAATAAACTAACTCAAATATACACTAATATCTCTTCACTTTCTCCAAACCAAGACTTCACGATTGAACTGATCAATCAAATACAAAATTGCAAGACATACATAATCGGTATAGGAATACAATTTAGACACTACATTATTTGGAATTATAAATTTAAAAATGTTAATATTACGCTACACGGTAATCTGTTCTTCTGTCATGGGTGTTATTTTTCTTTATAAGTGTACGTTTGGCTTAATTTAATTTTTTAAAAAATTTTTTAATAAAATTTTAATTATAAATTATTTTAAATACAAAATAAATTAATCTCAACATACATTAAGTAAATTTTTTATTTAAAAATAATTTTTTTTATTTATCATAATTTACTTTTTAAAGATTATTTATCAAAATGTGCTGAAAATTATAAAGGTCAAAAGTCACTCTGAGTTAGTATAACTTCTGACTTGCATTAAATTTTATTTCATAATTAGTTCAGAAGTCGCCATGAATTATAACGACTTCTATACTTATTGTCAAAAAAATTAAAAAAAAAAATTCAACCAAGTTAAAAAGTCGTCCTGTGTTAGAGCAACTTCCTAATAAGGTTGTCAAATTTTTTTTTATAATTAGTTAAGAAGTTGCCCTAGATCAAGGTAACTTCTGAACTAATTATAAAAAAAAATTTATTTGTTACATGTCAGAAGTCGCCTTGAATCAAGCCAACTTCTGATTTTTATAATTTTTAGGGTATTTTGATAAATATTCATAAAAAGTGGATTATGATAAATAAATAAAAATTTTTATATTTATATAAAAAAGCCTACATTAAGTATGTCAAAAAAATTAAATATAAGAAAATATGGCCTTACACTTCTTTTTTAAATTTAAAGTTGAGTTATTTATAATTAATTTAAAGTTGTCAAAATATATGTAAATGCATGTAAATTATTTTTTGCAATACAAATGTAGGGATAAATTTGATGATATAAAAAATGTGTGATTTGTAAGAAAAAAAATGCATGTGTGGATACAAAAGACTCAAAAAGATACAATTAGGCTAAACATAGAATAGGTAAGTACGAATCTACCTTTGCATTAACTCCAATCAAAAGAAATAAAATAAAATAAAGGTTCTATATAATAAACGACCAAAGGAGAAACTACAGTGGATAACCTAAACCTTCCTCTAGCAAAGTTGCTGAGATATATAATCATAAACACCTTTCACATTTATTCAGGATAGAAAAAAAACGAAACAAGAGTTTCTTGGTAAAAACATAGTGATGAATAGACAACAACCCTACTGCACGTAACATTAAATCTTTGCACACATGTGAATGATTTTACGAATTAACCTATACACCAAATTTAAGATAAAAACCTCAGTACCGCAAATACCTTGCTTGCCTCTCAACTCCAATCAGGGTCAATTATGGGTAAAGACATCCATATATATATACATATATTTCCCATCGATGTCAACCTTATTACTTCAACCTTGAATTCCTTCATTCCAAATATAGAATAAATACTGTTATTTAGTAATAAAAACAATCGACATCTATGGAGTCATGGTCACTATTCCTCTACTAAGAATCTCTTCCCAGTGCTATTTTTCTCGAATCTTGATTTGTTTGCATCCATTGCCAAGCACATAAAAGAAGAGCCATCACCTTGGATAACCAAGTTTGGAATAAGTTGGGGTGAGCTTTCCCTATTTTGACCCACATGGTCATAATTTATGTAAGGAGCACTGTAGTAGTCCACAAGAGCTGCATTTTTAGGTATTGTACTGTCATCGTGGCCACTAATTCGGCTATTCAATATTTTTTCGTATGGATCCTTTGTAATGGAATTGCCACATTGTCTAGGTTGTGTCTGGTAGAAGACCTTTGAAACCACTAATTCTCCATCTCTCTCTTCTTCGTTACTGCCAAGATGGTATTGATGCATCACCCAATTAGTTTTCTCAGGCTTCTTTTTCCTGCCACAGTTAGTGTAGAGAACTAGTATCTTTTTGAAACCCTTCACTGAGCCACCAGCAAAAACTGGTCGTGTTTTGCCCGTTTTGTGCCATCTTGTCTCGCTTCCATCTTGATCGGTGTGAACCTTTCTTCTTTTCCTTGTTCCAGTTGTGTATGCTTTAGAAGGCCTATGAAAGAAGTGGCGGATCTGTCCATCTTTGCTTACTCCTGCATCATTTCATAGAATAATATTTCATATATCTTACTTTATATAACTAGAGGAACTCTTCTGATTGGTATATATGAGATTTATGCGTAACTCAACATAAAATGAAAAGAGAGAAAATAATGTAATGAAGAATGCAAAACGTCATATAGATATGAATGTTATTACTAATTCGAAAATTAGTAAGGTTAAGGAGAAAAGAAAGAAGAGAGATATACACAGTTATGGTGAATCATCAAAGTATGTATAAGGATGGATGGTTGTTTCAAAGCATCTATACTAGATGCACGGTTGTTTCGGTCCAAAGGATGTTACTTTCCTTCACATGCACAAGTATGATGCATATGGATTGCAAGCTGTAGATTGAGAATATATATGGCTTATGCGTGAAGATATCAACAGAAAGGCCAGAAGGAGAAACTGATTGTTTCTCTAAGACTTAACTTTTTATCTTTATTAAAAGTTACGGATTTATATACCTGCTTATCACAGAGCCATTATGTTAAAAACAAATTAATATAAATTTTATTATGTAAGGACTTATCATTATAGGTTAGAGAATTCATTAGTTATATTCAAAACTAATTGTGCGTTTCTCTTTTTAATAAAACATTCTTCTGTTAGTCACTCTACCCCTAATTAAATACAAATAACTTAACAATAAAATATATGTATCTCTTAGTACTTTAACTTTTTTTTAAAATTAGAATATTTTATTTTTGAATTATCAACATTTAATTAAGAGACACAATTAAAAAAAACAAAAGATTTAAATTCGTAATATATAAATTCTGTTACAGTAAACAATAAGTAAAATTAATGTTTAGGAGTTAAATTCTTATCAAGAGTAGTGTGTTTTTTTCGTAGACAAAAAAATTTTAGAACGTGGATAGGTTGTTTCAAAACTAAAGCATCGTGTACCATAATTAATAATAACTAGCACGGAGAGATCACCAACAAAAATCGTGTCTAAGATCTTTATGTCAATGCAATTTCATCTTAATTACTATTTAAGTCAATCATCAATAGCAAATTCTCATCTATACTTCACTCTAGAGTAACAAAGCAGCAACCCCATTAATTTTTTGGGCTGATAGAACTTGCCGGCAACAACCTTCTATTTGGTGTCATGTTGAATTTTGACGTAAAATAAAAATATTACTGAAAACTAAGGACTAACATTTACATTTCACTTGCTACACGGCTAATCTAAGATAGAATGCCACAATTGAGTTTGGTAGTAATTGCCAACTTAAGTGCTTTCTTGTAGCATACTTGAACGAGTTACTTAAAAGAGTACTCATCCCATGTGCTTCTTTCTTTCAATATAAAGTCTTCTAAGAATGAAACATACCCTCTAGTGCATATAGAAAAGTTTCTTTGCTACGTTAAAAATGGAAAAAAAAAATACGAAGCAAAAGAGACATAGATTTTTAGACTGGTAAAACCTCTCATTTCAGGGTCTTGGTTTATTTTTTGCCCCAGTTTTCACATACCAGGATTTCTAACCCTTTTTGTATAAAGAATTTTTAGAATCTCTAGAAATAACAAGAATGTTTAAAAAGGCAATGTTAAAACCAACAACATTTTATCATAATATTAATAAATTTTTTGAGATCTCATTTGTAGAGTAAGTATTTTGGGCAGTCATTCTCAACCACCTTAATTAGGTCCTTTTTAAAGAAAAATCATTTTTTTACGAAAAAATTATTTTCATTACTAAAAATTAATTTCATGCAAGCAGATACCGTGCACATTAATCTGATGTGTTTCTCAATAAATAAGAATTTAAATGATGAGCATGACCAATGCATCAAACGGTATTCCAAACACCTGGTAGCTTTTCTGGGTGTGTATAACAGATCCCATTCTCGCCTTCAAGAGTTGGTATGAACTCATCAATAAGGGGATGAAGCTTGCGCACATCGGACTCCACTTTTGCCTCCAAATGCTCTAGTATTTCGTGGTCATTCGGATCAAACTTCACTCCAGCGGGTAACCCCGGCAAGTCATGAATTCCCTATCAGTTCACACACAACAAAAATTAAAGGTTTTGAGCGCAAACAAAAGCAAGTTTTTATACGATAAAAGCACAAACACCTGGTGGGGGAGGCATAGGTGGGAATCAAAAACCTTTAATTTAGTACCTGATCTTGGAATTCAATGTTATGGCCGCACGAGGGGCATGTTATGGTTCGAATTTCGTCGGTGATTTTTATGTCCGGGACAACAGTTTTATTAGCCCTAGGAGAAATAGTGGGCGTGATTAACTCAATGCCCCTCTCCTCATCTGAGTAATTGCACCATGTCATCTCTGTGTTTCCTATATGCCCATATATCACAAAGCAGAGTCTTTTCTTCCACTCCTTCCTACAATATCAGCTTCCTAATAATCGTAAATAAAAAAGCCCACAAAGGAAAATTAGAGAAAAAAAAGAAGGGAAAAAAAAAAAGGGTAAAGCCAGTAGCTTTTCTCTTTTGGGACACGTTTATCCTGAATCAACATCTTGTTGTTGATGATGGGGAAGGAATTTAATCATACCAGGCTCCCACGTTTTCCTTGTTCAGTAGGTATTCTGTGCTATGATTCAATCATTGGACTTGAACCGTGTGTGGTTTTCCAAAACTGCTTGCACCACGCCTCCTTCTTGCTCGGAGAGAGAGAGAGGGGACAAAGGGTATAACCATGAAAGAGAGGTTGGGGAACAAAAGTGGTGCAAGATATAGGAAAGGTGGCTTGGACGTCAAGTTTGGCTATGTTCCCGTATATACGCTTGTATCAAGGAATAAATGCGGTCTAGGGAGACTTTTCTTTTTAGTATAGCTGTAGGGGTTAAATGCACTTGCACTTGGTCTATATGGAAGTAAAAGGGTGTCATTATTTTACATGAAAGATTAGAACTTTACTTACAAAGAAAATTTTGCCATAATTATAAATCATAAAAATCCCAAGTTAAAGAGAAGAGAAGAGAAAAAGGAAGGGTGGTGTGGTAAGAGTGGAGATGAGGCAACCTGATTCTTCTTGGGACGTTTCACCACTTTAGAGAGAGAGAGAGAGAGAGAGAGAGAGAGTGTATGTGTTTTGGGAGTTCATCAGCTGCAGTGTCCAATTAGAGTGTCCTTAAAGCTATGTAAAAATTCAGACACATCAGAGTACATACGAACCGACAAAGAATGTAACACAAGGAATACGTCTATGATAAGTGCATAGAATTTTTTTTTACGGACATCTTTGCACCAACCAACAACGTACTGTGTATATTTCCATTAATCCCTTTCTTCACGTGGACTTCTTATTTCAAGCAACTAATCTGTCTCACTCTTTCCATTCCCCTTCCCACTCATAACACGCACTCCTTCCAATGCGTGCAGGGTTCAACGAAACCGTGTTCGAATTTTCATGCAAAACTTGTTAGTACAATATTCAAAGAATGCTGCTAATAAGCACAGAATTATTTTTATTTCGTCACTAATTTTGTTTCGGTAATTGAATTTGATGGGGTTAATGCTTCTTGCTCAAGGAGACATGCAGCCCCTCATAAATTAGAATCCATGGCAGTATTAAATACTGGATATGGATGCATTGTTCAACGTGTTTGTGTGCGTGATATATCTCATTTAGCTTAGGGAGCACGAATGTAGTAACAGTCAGCATCTTTTTCCTTAACGAAGAGATTCTGATGTGGCATAGGACACTAGCTGACAAAGTCGTTGAACTCGGATTAACGAAAAATTGTTATGTACTATTATATTTAAATAATAAAAATATAACGCTTTTTAAAGTATAACAATATTAAATTTATAATTTTATGTAATAAAATTTATATAAGATTTTAATCGATTGACTTGAAATTTTTCCTCATCGACAAGGCAACAGGATGTGGAGCTTTGGTCAATTCGATTTGAAAATTTAGATGATGTGGAATGATGCTAGTGGTTGAGCCATCGGCGTGAAAAGACACGAACACAGAGGAGCGTAGCCTCCCTTAATGAATTGTGAATTTAAATGTGAGAGCCGACACGTCTCCTTTAGCTTATCAAAGAAGCCACGCAACGAGAAGCTTAGGCGTTAAGCTTCCTTTTTTTGTTTTTTTATCGAGTTTATTTTAATTCTTAAAAATTATATTATTTATTAATTTTATTAATTTAATCTTTTAAATTTTAAATTTATAATACTTTAATCTTTTAAACGACGAAATTAATAAAATTAAAATAATAAAATAATATAATTTGTAAATAATTTAAAATTTAAAAAATTAAATTAATAATTAATTTTTTAAAAATAAATTAATAAATATTATATTTTTTAAAAATTAAAAATATATTTTACTCTTTTAATTATTTATTTTTTTGATGAAGTTGTACTCATGTATACGTATAAGGGAATGAATAACAATATTATTTTAACATTGAACTTTTCAAAAGTATAAAAAAAATTATATTATGATGCACACCGAATTTTCTAATTAAGTTAAAAGGAACAGAATGTTTGATTTATCTTTAACCTTACAAAACAAAATGCTTAAAATAATAGTAAGTAGGATCACTCGAGTGAAATTTAAAATTGGAGTCAAAATATTTTTAAAAAATATCAAACAAAAATAATAATAGTAAGAGTTAATAGTTGAAATCTTTGAAATTCATCCAAGGGCATATACGCATAAATCCGAGTATTCTACGCAAAAAAGCTAGTACATAGTGATCCAAAAGAAAAGATAATACTCATGATTTTACGTTTTTTTAATCTACGGATTTCGGGTGCCCGCGGCATTCAGATAAGATTTTTTATATACAAAGGGTAGGCTCGTCCAACGAGCGAACGTAGGCTTATAGGATTTTATTTTTATTTTTTTTTGGTTTTCAGTGTCTTCCATTCCCTGGATGATAGTGTAATAAACTAATTTTTTTTTGACATTAATTTTTTAAGATATTTTCCGGCGTTGAAATGAAAATTATTTTTAAAAATATTTATTTTATATAAAATTAAACCTTTATTATTAAGATATAAGAATGTTAGTTGAATTGGGTCAACTCACAAATTTTTAAGTTTTAATTTAGTTTAACTTATAATTGACAGGTTGAATGAGATTGTGAATTAGGTTGAGTTTAAAAATTTTTAACTCAATAATGAAGAACTGAGTTACGAATTGAAAAAATTTTAACTCATTAAATTCATCTTAATATATTTTTTTAAAACAAAAAATGATGTCATTTTTTTAATATTTATCATACTAAATTTAATGTTCTTTTTTTTTCTCTATCAGATCTTATGTAATTTATTATATTTGATTTTTCAAACTTATGTTAAATTTTTTTATGTATAAGATTAAGACTTGTTATGTTATGTTTATAACTTGTCACTTATTATATTTAATTTTTAGTTTATTTGAGATTTTATATATCATTTTTGTTGAGACTTATTAAATTATTTATTATTATATATAATAGATTTTTAATTTTGTATAGATTTTGACATTTAATTTTATAGGTAAATTTTTTTTTAAATGTATGTCAGACTTACAAATTCAATTCAACCCAATCCACTCATGTACAGATTAGGTTAGTTCAAGTTTTAAAAAAAAAAATTTAACTCAGCCTACTATTTTAATGAATAAGTTAGATACAAAAATATCTCAAACTCAACTAAATCCAGTTCACGTACACTCCTACTAAGGTCGATCTATAAAGGGTGTTTGGAAACTGTGATAACCAATTTAAAATAGTAGAAGGTGAAACTAGTTACATAAGTTCATATATAAATGAACCAATTCAAAATTAAACTTTGTTTGGTTCAAATTCAAAACCAATTTAATTTACTTTCATCTTACAAAATAAAAATAATAACTAAATAAAAAATAAATATAAAAATAATTTTACTTATACTAGATTGAGTTATTAGTTTCTTGTCACAGAATAAGAAAGATAAAAGGACAGAGAGGGAGAAAGAGAATTAAGAAAAAATTGAATCAAAATAAAACTAACTTTGAGTTAAATTTTTTGAAAATTAATTTTGTCTCAAAATTTGATTAAATAAAAATCAGTTTTTAAAATTTTAATGATTATTAAATACCTTATATTACACTGCTTAAGAAAAATCAAATTCTTTTTACTTAAATCAACATTCATTGATGGCTTATAGGATTTAAATTCTTTTATTTTATTTTATTTTTTAATTTTATTTTTAATTAAATGTTTGATAATTTAATAAAAAATTATTTTTAATTAACATTAATTTTATTTTAAATTAAACTTTTTTATAAAGTTACCAACATTTAATTGGAAGGTAGAAAAAAAATATTTAAATAAAAAAGAGCCCCGCTTTGTCAATCCCATTATGGTGCAAATTCTTTTTCCAATCGAAAGATAAAATCTCCAACCTGCAACAAGTCAAAGTTTTAAGACCTTCTGTATGTGTTGTCACCGTAAATTCACTTTCATTGACGGAGGGTCGGTTTTCAAAGAGATAAAATCAATTGGACCGTGTGGTCCCGCCATGTGCAACCAAATTCAAAAAGACTTTTGACTCCATAATTATATATTATTTAGTGGGAATCAAAGACTTTCGGCCCAAAATAATTTTGAAAGCTTATCTGAGATTGAAAAAAAAAAGAACAAAAATAAAAAAAAATTATTTTTTTCTTATTATTTAGATAAAAAATAAAAAAAAATTTTCTCTTATAAAATAAGATGAACAAAATATTTACTTAAGACGACAAATATACTTTTACAAATAATATTAATATCTTAAATGAAAAAAACATGCACGAAAAAACTTTCTTTTTATCTCATTTTTTCCTTTTTTTTTTAGTCCATCCAAGCAAAGCGTTAGAGAGTGTTTATCAATTTTAAAAACTTAGATAACTGAAGGAAATTGGGTTATTTTTTTGGTATTAAAATTGGGTTGATTTTTAAATATATTATACTTAGTTATTACTTAAATTTCTAAACTGAATCTAAGGTAAAACTAGTTTTTAATATAGTTTTTTTTTCTAATCTCTTTCCATGCATGTTTAGAAATAGTCATTTTTTAAAGAAAATAAATTTTTAAAATTTTTTTAATAAAATTTTAATTATAAATTATTTTAAATATAAAATAAATTAACTCAAACATACATTCTCTCTTTCATATAATTTATTCTATAATAAGAATTTAACATAAATTTATTATCGCAATCTCATATAATTAAAGTTATTCTTTATTTCCTTTTCATTTAGTTATATTATTTTTATTTTATAATATACACATATTCATTCGTATATGAGCTCATGAAACAGGTTTTATAATTTATATTGCACTATTTTAAACTGGTTTTAAAAATTATCAAACACCTCCTTAGTGTGTTTGGTTAAATTATAAAAACTTATGTTACAAAATTAATTGTAAAATAATGATATTAAAAAATTTGAAAATCTTAAAATTATTTGAATATTACAAAGTTGAATTACTCTTAAAATATTTATTGTACATATATTTTTTTTCTTAAAATCACTAATTCTTACTTGTTAAATCTTACTCTCTATCCGTACTTTCAATCAAAATCCATTATGAGCTTACAAAAATCTTAATCAAATATTTTTTTATTTTGTATTACAGTCGGTTTCATGTATTTTCAATCCCTCAAATATGATTGTAGAGCTGCAAAATCACGAATTTACAAGCACTTGATCATTTTAATACTATAAAAATAAAATTGAAATAATTTTTCACTTTTTATTAAGTGATAATGAATGAAAATTTTAAAAAAAAATCACAAACAAACATGCCCTTGGATCACGAGGAATGATTTATAAGAGAATTTCCGTCAAGTCAAGTCAATCGAGTGACTTGTAGGTTATAAAAGTAATGATTCATTTCTTTGAAAAAGAATATATCAATTAAAGATTAAAGACACTATAAAGTCATACTCAATTGTTCTGTAATTTAAAAGAAGAAACATCCTGATTCCAGCGTCTCTCATAAAATATGACGAAAGCAACAAAAATCCCAAATGAGTAACCAATTTTTTTTTTAAAAAAAACAAAATTGAGTTAGAAAAAAAAAAACTAATTCATTAAGCAACAAGATGCATGCACGGTTGCACAGCTCAGGAAATATGAGCTGGAGCATCCCTCAGCCCAAACCAAACGTTAAAATTATAAATGGAAGCTAACTTAGCTGACTTATGTAACCATGTTTTTTTCCATTCCTGTGTCTGCGTGTGTAAACATACGTGTTTGTCTACGTTCGTCGCACTTAAATAAGTTTATGAATGTTCAAACTAGTCTTTTTTTTGTTTTATTTATGTTGACGTTTGCATAAAAATTTATTTGGTTTGAGATAATTATTTTTTACATTTAAATTAAACATAATTTTTTTTAAATATAAATTACTTTATTCAAATTTATTTTTGACCAAATTTAAATTTATAAAATCAAATTCTTTCAAAATTAAGTTTATAAATTATAATCCAAATACATATTTAAAAGTCATTTTACTTTAGAGTTTAAGATGCTCGAAAATTCATTTGTATATTGGTTTTTAGGTGAAGGCAGAAGATCACTTGAAGAAGACTTGAGTATGTGCTATGCTAACACTTTTTCTTTTTTAATAAAAAGTTTAAAGTAATGGAAGACTCTTTCTATTCTAATGTCAGAATAAATCATCAACCTCAATAAGAATTTACAGTTAGATTATATATTACTTGTGAATGGAAGATCTCTGAATTTAAATTTGAATCATATAATTATCACAAGTTAAAAATTAACCAAGTGAGTTAATCCTTTTTGTCCAATGCAGCACTTATGATTAGATGTTAGCACTAACCAATTTACGTAGGGTTAAATTTAGTTTTTTTTTTTTTCCGTTGTACTTGGAATTCAAACTCAAATTGAGGAGGGGTTAACAACACTCACTTATTACTAAGTAGGTGAATCATGAGGCCTTTGTCATGTAATTTGATGTGATTTTATTATAAGATTTATGATTTGGCCTGATTGGATGACATTATGGTTTGATGGAATGTTGGCTTTTGAAGGAGGTAGCGGTAATATAATATATCAGCAGCCCTTTTAATGTGGTATATGTGGAAAGGTCGGAATCTCTTAATTTTCGGAACACACAAGAAGTGACAATTCACCAATTGCTTCAACAAGCAAACCAGCACAAAGAGGAGTTTCTTGAAGCTCATCGTGTAATCTCATATCTTTGCGATTGCCTGGTAGAGTCCTAGTAGCACTATTGGAAAATCCTTGTTTATTTTCTTATTTTAGTTTATCTGTTAGCAAGTTTCCTTTGATTCTTTTGGATAGTAATTGTGATTTTTTTACTTTTGCAATAAAATCCCCAACTTTGTTTTAAAAAAAAATAGTTATTTTTGTTTCTTGACGTAGGAAGTTATTAGCAATTAAATAGTTTCTTTTAGGTATTAAAAGTTATCATATTTTTTATATAGCAGCATGAAAATCTGAATTTTTTTAAAAAAATTCAAAGTAATAAGTTACTCATTATTTATCCATTTTTACTAACTAAAGAGTTATGATTTTTTATCTTTGCTAATGAAGTTAATGGGTTTTAAAATGAATGTATCGTCTCTAATATCTTGTTTTGTTTTGTTTTGTTTTGTTCTGTTCTGTTTTTGGGGTCTTCGTTGAGTTTTTCTCCCTTGGGTCTCATCTCCAATCTCTTAATGGCAATGAACCAACCACTAATGATGTTGGGCCTGTCCCAGATTTGTCGAGTTAGGTAGCTGTTAGCCCAATTAACCAATTCTTCGTTAACCAGGGCTCTTGAATACTGCACTAATAACGAAGACCAGAAAACCAAACCCGGTGAAATTCAAAAAATTTTTCTTTTTAATTCTCTAGTTTAATGATTGATCGAATAAATTTTTAAGATAAAAAACAAAGGGGAAAAATGTTGACTGATAATTAATATATATATATATATATATATATTGAAAATAGAGGGAAGTTTACTTTTTTTTTATTGTCTCGAATTCAAATTATTAGGAATTTACGAGTCTGTAAACAATTAAATTCTTATGAATTTGTTAGGTTCAATATATATAAAAAAAAATCGCTTGGACTAATTTAGAAAGAGAAACATCAAACTAAACCCAAAAGTTTCTTTATCTATCACCTAAAAAATGAACAAACATATTTCTAAAATAATCTCAATCTTTATTTTATTTTTGGCCCAACAACGTTTCTATAGCTGACAAGACACAAGCATCCAATGGCAACAAATCCTGATTAAAAAAATGTATATATAATCAGATTTTCAACATAGATGGTGACAACAACGTATATATAACTAGTTGTTTATCTTCTCAACCAAAAAAAAAAAAGAAAAAAAAACGTAGTGGTTAATTTGATGCTAAAAGATGTGAATTGAAAAAGAAGTGTGAGAAGCATCTCTTTAACTCTTTTATACCCAAGACACCAAAAAACAAAAAAAAACCCAACTCTTTTATTCCTAGTCGGCTAGTCGTTTATTTTATGAATGCCAAGTGTCGATCCTTTGTAAGCTTTTGACATAAAAATTGTACTGATAACGGAACTTTTAAAATCTGCAACTTTGTACTCATGGATATATGATCAGTAATCACAAGGTGAGGAAAAAAAGGCTGCCAAACACAAATTAAAAGCAGATCGAAACTAAGAGGAAAAAAAAAATAAAAATCAAAGGGTCCCTTTCATGACCAAAAGGACACCCGATACCACACGGAACCACGGATTAATAATATTCACCGCCCTAGCTACGAAGGCGCCGTCCCACCTTTCTCTTTCAACATTCCCCACCAAATGATTTTATAATTTCTCGACCTGTCACAACTTGGGGATAAGGCCCCTCCCTTACGAAATTTCTTATAATTTTCATATCAATTACTAGCATCCGATGAATGTCAAACTCACCAAACATATCTAACACTCTCTCTCTCCTTTTAATAAATTTGGTCACTGATCATATGATAAGACTGCGATTTAATAGACCAGAAATGCATGCAATATATTTTTTTTATTTTTCCATTTCTTGGTAATGGGCCTATGTCCATTTTGTCAAAATTTGAAGGCAATTGCTCTATCAAGTTGACTGCATCATATGGGACTGACCAAATGGATCAGAGGGACACCTCCGTCTCTAAACTGTTCAAAATGGTAGCCACTTGAGCCACGCAAGGCCTACATTTCCGTGAATTACCAACACAAGCTGAAGCAACCTTGGCTAATCTAATCAGAGGCTTCATGTCAGAAGGAATCACCAGCCTAGGATCCAAAAGTTCACTAAAACTCATTTCCTTGATCAAAGGCAATGCCCACTTTGCTAACAGTCCTCCCTCACCTCCTCTTCCGCTTAAAAGCTCCAAAAGGACCATCCCTAGCCCATAAACATCACTTTCCTTGCTAGCGCCACCCCCTCTTTCATTCCAATACTCATCATCTACATAACCTACTAGCCCTCTCTTTTCCATGGGTGCCAAAAAGTTGAGGCCGTAATCAGAAATCCTAGCACAGAAGTTGACATCAATTAGAATATTAGAGGACTTGACACACCCATGTACGATGTTTGGTGCTATCACTTCGTGCAGGTACTGAAGCCCTCTAGCTGCTCCTGCTGCAATTCTGAACCTCTTGTTCCAGTCCAAAAGTGAAGCCCCATCTGGGTTTCGATGCAAATAGTAGTCTAAGCTTACCATGCGCACAAATTCCATCAGTATAATTCTCTCACCTGGTGCTTCTGAGAATCCTATTATTGGAACCACGTTGGGGTGTTGAGCCAAAGAGAGCCATTTCAACACGGACGAGAACCCAAATCCTGCATTGCTCAACACAAGAACGGGATGAATCCGCTTGACAGCTACAAGTTCTCCTTTCTCCAGCACCCCGGCATAAACGGTTCCTAAGCGACCCTGACCGACAATTCTCCTAGGACTGAAACCATCAGTAGCGGCGTCAACATCCATCAATGGGTATGCACGAGCACAAAGCTTCACAGGAAGTGTTTCTTCAGATTCAACCGGTTTCTTCTTGCAGGCAAGAAAGAGGACAAGGCCAAGAACTATGAGAGATATGGAGAGAGTAACCATGACCAAATCGTAAGCAATATGCTCGCCATGGTTCATTTTTGTGATCTTCTCAATTGGTTGCACGGGGCTAACTTTGGTTGATACAAGCAAAATTGGCTTTTGCCAGTTATGGATTAATAGATGGTCAAGAAGGGAATAGAGGGAAAGGAAGGAGGTGGAAAAAGGAAGAGATTGGATGGTATGTCAAAGAGTTATGTGGAAACTAGTTATACATGTGACTCAAAGTTGAGGGAGGGAAAGATCAAACAGTTGGAAGAAAAAGTTGAAAGAGAAAAAGGAGGGCTTGTGTTTGACAAAACGGGTGGATTGGTGAGGGAGATGGACGTTTATCATCAGATTTAGTTGTGGTGGCTCGTGGTTGGTAGGCCAGCCCTCTGTTTCAACACAAGGATATGTTAAAATGACATGCTGTAGCTGAACTGAACACTTGGGATATCCATTTGTAGTTTGACACGTGACCAATACTTTGCGTCTTTTTCACATCAAAATATATTTTTCATGCATCTATCAGCTTAATTAGAGGCCTCTGCTTTCATTGTGGTTCCTTAAATTCTGCAAAAGGATATGATAATTTAAAGAAATCCGAGTTAGCCTAAGGTTTGTTAAATAACTGAGTCATTGCTCTGTTCTTGTTCTTGTTCTTGTTTGGTGCATCCACTAACATATATTTTACTAAAGTGGGATGAGAGCATAATCACATCTATATTCTAGTCTATAGAAGTTCTGAACCCATCAGGTACAAAGCATCTGGTTACAACAACCCAATATATTTTTAGCTCACCGATTGATAATGTTTGTGTCCGTAATGTTGGTGGGTCACTCCAATGTACTAGATACTGTAGTACTTTTTTAGATTAAACTATTCTCCCGAAAATTGTGATTGCGTGGAATTTTCTTTCTCCTCCTTTCTTTTTTCATTTTGTCTCGGAGTACAAACTACATTTATTACTTTTCTATGCAAAGACTTTGTCATTGGGCTTGGAAGCAAGACCTGTCGGTAGAGGTAAAACCAAAGCCTTTGATAAATAGGATTAGAGTCAGCTCAAGGATCTGTGTGTTTCCTATATAATTGTTCATTCATTGAAGAGATCTTGCGACAAGACTTCTGACAATCGGTTCTCCGTACAAGATAAAAGGGAGCAAACATTTGGTTCTCTCTATTTTGTTAATTTTTATTTAATTTAAAATTTTTTTAAGGGTGTAATTACTAATATTATTAATTATTTTATTAAATAAAAACATTTAAATGATATTTTATATTTAAGAAAAAAATTATTTAATGACTAAATTATTATTTTAATTTTTAAATATTCACTTAACATCAATTTAATCTTTTAAAATATTTGACGTTAATTTAATTTTTTAAAGTATGTAACATTAAATTAATTTTTTAAAAATTTAAAATGATATTAAAATAATATTTTAATATTATTTTAAATTTTTAGAAGATTAATTTAATAATACATATCTTTAAAAATTATTCTGATATCATTTTAAATTTTTAGATAATTAATTTGATGTCACGTATTTTTAAATAACTAAATTGATATTAAGTAAATATTTGAAAGATAAAAATGATAGTTTAATCTTAACTAATTTTATTCTTATTATCAATAATTTTTAATTGGAAGAAATAAAAAAATATAATTAAAAATAATTAATAAAAAACGTGAATATTAAATGTCAATATATCACTCACCCTCCTCTTTTAAATGCAACACTTAAAACTAATAATAATAACAATAACAAGAGGACGAAGCATTTCTTTATCATGATATTTTTTCCGATTGAGTTGAATTGACGGAGTTGAACAGAGAACATCTGCGAATGATATTCACAACAACTGCAATGCACTGGAATGGCCGAACTCGAGTGATTTCCAGCCGTAAACATAGCTATAAGGCTACAGCATAGTGATGGAAACCACAAAATAATGCATGAGAACTTAGTAGAAGCCCACATGGGGGCCCATGGACTGATCATGATCATGCTGGGCTTGGCTCCTAGCTCTCTGAACAGGCCCACCAATTAATGCTACAAGATCTAATAAATCTTTCATGACGTTTCTGCTTGTTATTTTTGTAATAAGACCAACAAGGATCTGATTGGTGGATTTGGTGGAAGGATGTCTTGGGTGGTGCTTCAAGGAAGAGATCATTCAAGGGATGATAGTATTGCATAATTTGCATTGCTGTCATTCGCATCGTGTTCTGTTTGGAAAGTAAGGAATCCCATCATGTACATAGGATCATAGGTTGATTTAGGGCAGATGAGTACTTCACTTTTGATTAAAAATATAAAAAAATAAAGAGTATTCTATCTATAATCCTTTTAGCACGGTGACATATTTATGTCCTCAAAATAACTCATTATGGAGACATGAACATAGGATAGCCCTTCAAAAGCAAGGGCGATGTATCTTAACTCATCCCATGTGATATGTATATGACTATTTGTTGGATATCAATTTCGCTTGCTTGGCTAAGGTTAATGATGAAATTGAGAAACTAGCTTGAAATGAAACCTATTTGTTCAGCACGGTTATAATACGAGTTCCACTTAAATGACATGGTATTTCAAGATATTAAGGGATCAAGCCCCAATCAAAGGTGAGATCTTTTTTAATGAATATCAATCTTCATGAATATAAATCCATAATTGATTATCTAAGAAATTATCCTAATTAATTATAAATAGTATCCTAAAAAGGACAGACTTAGCCTAGGCCACCCTCGAGTATGATTCAGACCATCTTTCGTCATAGTTCTATTATAGGTACAACTCTCCATTATAACATCTTAACACTCTAAATGTAACTAAAGCTTTTTATGAATATAAGAACATAAAACAAAATTGGAAAAGGTGAAATTTTATTGATATGTATAAGCTTAGTCCAACATAAAAGAAACAGGGAAACGTGAACAACCACAAGTGTGGCCCTAGTTTCATTGACACAAGTAAAGAAGAAACGAAGCATGCTCAAGATTTCAGACAAACTGATTCATGTATTCGTCGACAGTGGTGTATTTCTCTTCTGGATAAAGTTCAGAAGCCTCCACCCAAAATCTGACTCAATCTCAAAGTTAGTGCCGTCTCCTTTCACCAGCAGTGAGTGCCTGATCGCCAAACGGAAGTTCCAAGGAAAAGAAGACTCTGCAAAGAGGCAAATCAAAAACAACCCCCCCAAAAAAAATGCTTAGTTCTATTGCATTCACTGCTGAGAAGATAGTAAGGTATAAGGAGGTTTATGTTTGACTTTGAAATTTGAAAATTCTGCCCTTTAATTGCTTTACTAGATAATACTTATCTGGTTGATTTAAGAAAATTGACAAAGTTGACAGGGACAGTGTAATATCTTTCTCTATTTTGAATTGGTAACTTGATCTAAAGATTATAAACCATGATTGTTATTACTGACCCTTAATGTCCTTAAGGATCCGGTCCTCTGTTATATAAATCCTCTCAAGGGTTTTGCCAATCTTCTTCTCCCACAAGGAGATGATATCATTGAAGGACAAAACATTAGCTGGGGGTCCTAGGTAGAGAGATTTGTTCAAGGTTCTCGGGTCATCCACAGCTCTAATGGTATAAGTTGCAATTTCCTCCCCCATCACAAAAACACCTGTAAATAGAAAACAAAGAAAAAAGAAAAAAGAAAAAAGAAAAAAGATCGACTCAAGCTCTGTAAAAGATAGTGCAACTTGTTTAATATAATTCAAGATATATGCCAATTACCTTTGGCATTTCCATCTCCTAGGATGAGTACCTTATCCCTTGGAGGAACAGTGGCATTTGGCTGTCCCAATGAGGGCAAGATACGCCCAGAAAAGGCATTGGATATGATGTAAGGAATTCCTTCATCCTCGACTACTCTCCGAATTTTCGCTTTAAGATTCAAGACACTAGCAGCTGGCTCAACTGCATGGCGCCGATCCACATCTTACCCAAATTCCGAAGGGAGGAACCTCTGATTCAATCAACTTCACTTCTTAATTCTTATTGTCAATGTCATGATGTTTTAGAGCAGAGCAAAAAGGGCTTGCCTTTATGTTTCCAGCTTCTTTCATGGCAGCTATAATCTTCACTTGATCAGCCACCTGTTGACCCCCAACTGTAGATATTACCACATCCACTTCCTTAATTGCCTTCACCAGACTTTCATGATCCTGAATATTACCCTGCAGAAACAAGGGGGAGAGAGGTCAGAATACTCAGGAATCAGGAACAAGTTACCAGGGGATAACATGGGAACTGTTATTGCAAGTACATACGTAGAGAAGTGTAACTCCAGAGCTCTTGAAGCTGTCAACGAGCTTTGCCTTTTCAGGATTAAAGTCTGCACTCTCTCTTACCAAGGCAAAGGTCGAGTGCCCTGCCTTCACGCTTGCCTCAGCTGGGAAGTTTCCTATATACCCTGTGGATCCAATTAATAAAATCTTGCTCCTTTCAGCCATTAAAGAGTTTCAAAGTTCCAATTGAATACAAGCAGCGGGATTGGCTTCTTGTGATCCGAATGATGCGCTATGGATGAACTTCCCAAGTAATTAAAAGTAGTGCTTCAATAAGTAATTTGAAATTAATGGAAATCAATTACAAACATTGATAAAAATGAAGATAAAGAACTAAAATGTCTAGATTTTAAGGTGGACATCCCACAAGTCCACAACGTGTCGGACTGGGATTAATAAATTGGTTTTCTCTTTGACTTTGCATTTCTTCTAAGTCTTAGCTGTGTGATTTCTTTTATATTTTGATTTCTTTATGATTGTTACCAATGACATCATTCTGATTTTTTTGTTATGGGGGAGGGGGAGCTCGCTTATTGCTTGCAGGATGGAGAAGAATCGAACCTGGTTTCATACTTTTGATAGGAGTCAAACTATCACTGAGTTATTTCTCATAGTGACCATCATTTTTATATTTAAGATCAAACTCGAAGGCTAATTGCATGTTTTCCTACTTTTTGGTATACTTGTAGAATAATCTATCCCTTTGATTCGAGCACAGTACATTTCAACTTGTGCAAGTCTAGAGTACCCCTTGTTAAAACTGGGTATGGGCACGCAGGTACTTGTATACCATTTTAACAGTAGGTTTGGGTATGGGTAATGCATTGTTGTTTATTGGAATGGAAAATATTATGTCTGAAATTTTTTTATCAAAATTTTTAAAAATAAATTTTTAAATAAATGAATAATTCTTATCATTTTATTATATTCAACAAATTCTAATAGCTTTTTTTTTTGTTTTGTAACATTATTCTATTAAAATACCATATAAGCTTTTAAACATAATACACACACGTTTATATATATGTTGTGTGTGCGTATGCGCGCGTGTGCATGTATGTGTGCAATTGCTAATATCTTTTCACTAATTTTTATGTTGTTGAATATTAACAACATTCACTTTTTTTATTTGGACAATAATATCTTTTTTTTTAATTTTTAAAAATAAAAAATCTAAGGATATTTAAAGTATTTTATTAATATATCTTTTTCTCATTTTTTTAATAATTATTTTTCTTTTTTTTTACTTATTATTTTTTTATTTTTGTTAGTATACATATTAAAAATTGAAAAATAGCATTTATTACCTTATATTAAATAATCTCAATTACTTAAAAAAAGATTAAATATATTTTAAATTTTTAAAACATTAAATTCTTATACTTTTTATTTCAATAATTTTTATTTTTAATTCATTAACTTGTACCCTTAAGACAAATGATAACAAAGTCTTTATGTTTTTCAACTCACTCTTTTTGATAATAAATTGAGAAAAAAGAGAAGGAAAAAATAATATTAAAAAAAAGAATGAAACTGACTAATAAAATGTCTTAAATTTTTATTTTTAAAAATAATAAATAAAATATTATTATCTAAATAAAAAAAATAATACTTATTGATTAATATCCGATAACATAAAAACAAGTAAAAAGATATTAGCAATATATATATAATATATATATATATATATATATATATATATAATAAAATTAAAGATACATATATCTTAATTAATTATAAAAACATTAATCAGTTATTATATGTTAATTATATTTTATAAATTTTAAATGTTTATTACCAGAATAAACAATTAAAAATATTTTAAAAATATAATATGAAAAATTTTATTTTATTTTCTTTGAAAAAAAATAACGGCAGTTACCCTAGCCCTCTTCCCCCAATACAAACTTGGAGGGCACAGTGTAAAGTTGTGAAACTCTGAACGGAGGCGCACCCAATTTTCTCAACTTTTGAAGCCACGAATTAGGAGGCGCAAGTTTTCAAATTGACGAGAGAAGATAAAAGAAGAGCTCAACGCAACACCTTCTGGTTTGTTTTGGCCTTCATTCATTTGCTTTTTCTCTTTGATTGCTAGATTTCAAACAATGTTTGGATTTTGTGACTTTATTTTGGTTTTTCTTCTTCTATTCTACCTGTGCTGGATGTCAAAGTTCTTTTTGAATAGCCAGGAAGGGATTTTGTATTGGATTTGGTTTTCGTCTAACACTATACTCCTACAACACACTCCATTCATATCGTTATAACAGACCAATTTTTCATAACAGTGCGCCCATAGTATAAATCAAAGAAAAGTTCAAAAGTTCATTAATGCAAACCCCTATTGTTCAGGGTAGGTCAAGTTTTCGTCATTCTTTTTTACATTCATTAGTTTTATGCTCAAAATTTCTGTATGACATTTGGGACTGAGTAGAACGTTTTAGTTACCCCATCTATTTTTGTTGTTTCTGGGTTAAGAGTATGCTAGAATCGCACGCTTAAAGTGAATACTGAAATAGAGAATATGGCCCAAGAGGGGAAAGAAAAAACTGAATGCAGAAGTTTGTGTGTGTAGTGAATTTTGACAACTATAGTCCCACACCACACTTCACACATATCATTGGTTTCTCTCTTTTTTGGCTGGCAGATACTTGTTCTTTTTGACTGGGCTGAAAGCTTTGAAGACTTACAAGATGTTGGCTAGTGATCCTGCAAAAAGGATATCATTTAATCGATCAATTGGTAATGGCGATTTGGTTATTGTTTATGAAAGGCATGACAACATGAAGGCTGTAACAGTATCTGAGGGTTCAGTCCTGCAGAATCGTTTTGGTGTTTTTAAACATTCAGACTGGATAGGAAAGCCATTTGGGTCTAAAGTATACAGCAATAAGGGTGGTTTTGTATACTTGTTAGCTCCTACACCTGAATTATGGACCCTAGTATTAAGCCACAGGACTCAGATTCTCTACATTGCAGATATTAGTTTTGTTATCATGTATTTGGAGATTGTTCCTGGTTGCATGGTTCTTGAATCTGGAACTGGAAGTGGATCTTTAACTACTTCACTTGCGAGGGCAGTAGCTCCTACAGGACATGTCTATACATTTGATTTCCATGAACAAAGAACTGGATCAGCTAGGTAACAAATAAGGAATAGAATATTGAGACTGTCACTTTAGAAATTGTATCTGACATAATCTGATATTTTGTATACATGTATTAAGCTTTCACCAGTGTCTTCTTTTTTTTTTTTTTTTTAATTACCTTCACATTGTGGCTTTTGGCTTATGAAATTGCAAGCTATATATTTGGTGAAAAAAATACTCCATTATTCAGAATGTCAATTGTTCCGTACATGTTGATTTACTAGTACTATACTATTCTGTTGGGTTGCAGCATTTAGACTACAAAGGATTTAGCTTTATTGGATGGCCTGAAAAAAAAAAAACGATTTAGAAACCTGTTAATAATTAAACTATTATTTACTGTTTTTTTTTTTTGGGACAAGGGTTATATAAAAATGTATAATCATTCCTATGTCATATGTCTACTTGATTTATTGTTTCTTGGTAGGGATGATTTTGAGAGGACAGGTCTAAGCAGCTTAATCAGTGTGGGAGTTAGGGACATTCAGGGTGAGGGATTTCCTGATGAATTTGCTGGCTTGGCTGACTCTGTATTTTTGGATCTACCCCAACCCTGGTTTGCCATTCCTTCAGCTGCAAAAATGTTAAAACAAGATGGCACACTGTGCTCGTTCTCCCCGTGTGTTGAACAGGTGCAACAATCATGCGAAACACTTCGAACCTGTTTCACAGGTATTTTTTTTTTTTTCCTTCTGTCCCCATCTATATTTTCTGGTTTAGACTTGGGCTTGTTGAACCACTGCTTTGCATATCTTTGTGTGCTTTTCCTCTCTCTTTCAAGTTGTCTATGCAACTAGCAGTAACTTGTATAAAACTGACAGAATTCCTATGTAAATTTTTGCTTATGTAAAAGATATAAGGACATTTGAGGTACTCCTACGCACATACGAAGTTCGGGAAGGGAAAATGGAAAGCTTTCAGGGGGATGGCAATGGTTCTAATGGTTCTCTTCCTTGCAAGAGGAGGCAATGTTCGGATGGAAGCCATGCGCTCAGCAGTCCTATTTCTTCTGTTATGGCTAGACCTTGTGGTGAAGCTAGAGGACACACAGGCTATTTGACATTTGCAAGACTTAAATGCCTCTAATAAACAGTGCTATCATGTCCATCGGTTTTTGTAGCAGAGAAACAGCGTAGTATTTTTGTACCTCCTTTCAATATGAGCCTCATGCAACAAATTGTTTCTGTTCGTTCAATCATAGTTTGAAAGAAAATTTTGATATGTGCTTGACTACGAATATGCTTTTATACAAATGCGCATGGCTCATACCTTGCAACCCGGAGCAAAATCCGCCTCTTCTATGCATATTATTATCATTAATAATATTTGGTGAACCTTCATATGATTTCCAAATAACGAAAGGAAGTTGAGTGCCTTTTTACATTTTTATTGCATCAACAACCAGGTAAGAGGTCTCTCTGTTGCCATTATGTCCCATTAGATCGAGAAATTCTGGTTTGGAAAGTGGAAAACTGAACGCTTGATTTTTTTTTTTTTGAGAAAACGCTTTCTTTTGAATATGGCAGAATAGAAATAAGGACCAGAATATTGTGATATTTATACCAAGAGGACGTTTTATTTCTATTTAGAGTTAAGAACTGCATAAAAAATTGTATTTATTTTGAAGGACCAGTGTAAGACAATTTTACCTTTTAGTGCATCTTTGGTGTGGAAGTAAAAATAAAATAAAATTTGTATGAATGAGATTTATATACAAAATTATGTATAAATATTATCAATAAAAATTTCGCTCTCATTTTGTTCCTATACCAAACATGCACTTTGATAAAAAAGAATTCACTTTTTTTGTGGCTTGATTATTCTCAACACACATAGATCCCAGCTTTCCCTCTCTCTCATTGTGAGATTGTTCGATTTTTGTTTTTCCTTATCTCAGAAAGCGATCTATCTTCGAAGCTTTGATTTTGGTTGGACAGAGTATTAATAGGAAGTACTTATTTGCACTCTTGGTAAGGTATACCTCTTTTCTCTTTGCTTCTGTGTTTTAGGTTGGAAATTCTTGATCAGAAGCCAAGCTCAAAAGAAGTTATTCCCCCCTCCTGGACCCTTGTGGTCCCAGACGGACGGATCACTATCAGATTCAGAGGTCACATTTTCAACCCTCATTTTTAATTTTATCGAAGGCATGCACTTATTATATAGACTATAGGGCAAGTAATCCAAGAACTTACGCAATGTGTCTTTTTCTTTAGTACTTGATTTTTTCCTTGAATAGCATTATTCAATCACTAATCATAAAAAAATACAGAGCTTTGCATTTAAGGATCTTAAAAAATTATTTTTATTATTTGTAAGAATTATTATGATTCTTCAGTTTAAAAGTTTGATCATTAACAAATATATTTTTAAAGATTATAATATAACAATCAAGATCTTTTAATATAATATTTAAATTATTATTAGAGGTAAAATAAATAAATCTTAATTATTGAAATTTATATAATTAATTTTTAAATAATTTTTAATCCTAATTGTTTATATAATATTAAATGGTCAAGATTTGCGTGCTCTTGCTTGGCATGCCCCTGTATAGGGATACTCAAATTTTAATGTAGAACCAAGTGGAGTGGAAATATCAGTATCCTATGGGCTGCGAATTTGGAATTATCCTCCCCTGTTAACTTGATTTTCTTTCTGATGACACAGGAGTTTTAATCCTGAACTAAATTTGATAAAATTAAAAGAAATAAAAGAATAAAATTTATGAGTAATTTAAAATTTATAAATTAAATTAATAAAATTAATTTTTAAAAAATAAATTAATAAATAATATATTTTACAAGAAACAAAAATAAGTTTTACTTAAATTTATGGTACATGGTATCTCTCTTTAGGATATAATATTTTGATGATTTATTTTTTAGTTTTTTATAATAAATATTTAAAATTTATAAAATATAATTAACAATCAATAAATATTAAATAATTTTATATTCTTTTAATAAATTTTTTAAATTATTAAATAAAATTAATATTAAATGTTTTTTATGTTTTGAAAATTTTAAAAAAAATATAATAAAACTCATAGATATTTAAAAGATATCAATATAAAAAAAAAAGGGAACGACGGAATAATCCCAAAAAACTGAGAGAGCCAATAAAACCTTTCGCGCAAACTGTGATGCGTTTTGGCAGGAACTACAGAGCAGGAAGCGATAAGCCATCTGCCATCAGACGAGCAACACGTAACCAGAAAAACACAAGAATCAGTAATAACGGTGACAAATTCCATTGTTGGTTTACGCAACTACTTCGTACAGACAAATTAAAATTAAAGTAGGAGTAGTTCAAAAGCCCAATCTTTCATCAATCTTACAATAATTTCATTTACATTTCTTTACACAATGAACTAGTTGTCATATAGATAACCGCTAGCCCCAGCCAGAATCAGAACTAGGCAAGAATTGGCAAAATTCCACCGCTGGATTCAGGCAAAAGATCACTACTGTAATGCCCTGGCCATTTTCCAAAAGGATATCTGAAATACCCCTTCATCATTAAATCACAGGCGGAAGTAGGCAACACAAATGGATGGAACCAGCGATTTAAAAGAGAGGGCCCATGGAGGACAGAGCCTGCCCAACGACCTCATTAACTCAGCTATCATAGCTGTAACCAGCACATACCTGAGAGCACTGTATAATAAAGAGATCGTTTGGATAAGTTTTTTAAAAAAATAATTTTTTATATATTTTATTTTAATATATTTTTTTAGAAAAAATAATTTTTATATTTAAATATAATATTTAAAAATACTTTAAAATAATAATAAAAATTTAAATTTATTTACATAAAAAAATAAAAATACTTAATTTATGTTAAAATTACTTAAAAAAAATTTAAATGTAAGATATAATGAGTTATGATATGTAAAATATGATTAAATAAACTAACATAATAAGAACAATGAGAATCTTAAGTATGTCATGATAACAGTATTATGAAAAATGAAATATAAGATAATAACATATTTAATTATGTATCTAAAGGCTTAACAATATGTTATTAATGTTATTTTATTTTATTTTTTAAAAATAATATAGTAGTCATTAAAATTAAAATTTAATTTAAGATATTATAACACAATGACTTAAAATTATGCTGTTTAAAATATAATTTATAAAATTATTAAAAAAATTTATGTAAATAAAATTTATAAAAAAGGAAAAAATATAAAATATAATTTTTAATAAAAATAAAAAATATTTTCATCATAAAATTATATTAAAATTTATTTCTCCTTTTTTTTATTAAAATTTATTTCACACTTAAAAATTTATTAAAATATTTTTTTAAAAAAATACTTCTAAAAAAAATATATCCAAAGGGACCCGTAAATCCTCAGGCAAAGAACAGTGAAAGCATTTAAGCTGGAACATCCAGAAAATTATAAGCATTTAAGCATGATTGAGCTATTGATTCCCAATCAGGGGATCATCTTCTACTACGTGATAAAAGTGATCTGAAATTACTATAGTGAGTTGCTATTGGAATTTAGAAGCCACTGATTTTACAACTTTATAAATCACCTGACCCATGCCAGAGACAGGTCAAATCTTTTTAACAGTAGAAATATCAGTATTAATGCAAACACCAATTTAAATTTGGTAAGGAAGTCCATTGATGTCGAGCTACTTTACAGGGTAAACGTAAAACATCAACTCCTCATGCCTCTATTTTCAACCCCCCCAAAAAAAAAAAAAATCCTCTTCCCTTTTCTTTAGCCAACTTTTGTAAAGCAAACCATGATTGGAAAGCATGGAGGGAAATTGGCTCCATAAGTAAAAGAAAAGCTTAGAACTCCCCCCTTCAAAATCAAATAATCCAACCCTTGCAAGAACTTGAATTAAGCAACACTTCCATGATCTGACCCATCGTCATAGTAATAAGGGGACAACTTCCCATCTTTCTTGGCAGGCTTCGTCTGGTTCTCTGTGCCCACCTCTTGCAGCATCTTCACCACTCTTCTCATTGCAGGCCGGTTGATTGGAAGAGGACTTGTGCACATGAGGCCAATGTTGAGGACCTTGCAAATTTCTTCTTTGAAACAAGAATCAAGCCTGGGGTCAAGCACATGGTCCACACCCTTCTGGTCCAAGGTGGTGCACGCCCACATAACCAAGTCTTTTTCCCCAAATTCAGGGTCTACTGGGCGCCTTCCAGTAACCAACTCAAGTATGACAACACCAAAACTGTATATGTCGCTCTTCTCATTCACTCTAAGCGTGTACGCATATTCTGCAGAAGGAAAGAACCATGTCAGTTTGGATCCGAAGAGAATACACAACTAGACGTGGAAGTTAATACAATCAAACGGTGTTAGTTAACCCATAATTAGACCATGTAGTATTTAAAGTTTATATTAATAGTACCAAGAAGAGCTATAAGGCAAAGCAAAACAAACCACTTGATACGAACAACGACATATGAAGCTTAATTAATTTAAGGTAGAAGTTAACATAGTTATAAAGTAATTTGGCACTACTTCTATGGGTGCTAAAGGATTCTACTGCACAGATATTTAGACAGTTGCAGACCTAGTTCAACATAAAAGAACCTCCAAACCGTTCTCAAACTACTCTATAATAAACAATGAAAGCTGCAAATTATGAGTTAAGCACAAGTATTACGACTAAATGTATCTCAGATTCATCCAGATGAGATTGAACATGAGGAAAAACTGAAACTAAATAATATGAAATTCCTGCTAACCTGGTGCAATATACCCACAAGACCCGGCTATGAAGGACATGGATTTAGTTCCTTTCCCATTGGATTCAACCACCTTAGCTACTCCAAAATCTGCCACCCTTGCACCAAAGTCCCCATCCAACAAGATATTGTTGGATTTCACATCTCTATGAACAATTGGGGGAACACAGTCATGATGCAGATAAGAGAGGCCTTCTGCAGCATCAACAACTATCTGATACCTGGTTGGCCAATCCAACAACCCTCCTTTACTGCTATGCAGCAAATCACCAAGACTACCATTTGGCATGTACTCATAAACCAAGAGCTTGCAATCCCTAGTGGTGCAGCAACACCACAGCTTGACAATGTTCTTGTGCCTAATTTTGCCCAAAGTTTGAACCTCTGCATCAAAAGCATCGTCTTGAACCCGACCCTTTTCAATATCTCCACTCTCTATTCCAATTTTTACGCCTTCCCATATCTTCTTCACGGCAACAGCTTCCCCACTGCTAAGTACAACCTTGTAGACTTTACCTGATGATCCACTTCCTATCACATTATCTTCATCAAGGCAGTTCAAAATCTCGTCTTCACCAAAACCCAGTTTATGAAACGACATCAATGTCCATTTTGATTTATCGATAGCTCTTTTTGCGTTCTTGAAATTCCTATATTTGAAGCAGAACCAAACCACACCGATGACAAACACCAAAGTGGCAACAATGAAAATGGTTCGAAGCAACCAAACATAACCTGCACTCTTATCCTCACCCCTGCTATCACACAGCCCTTTCAACTCCCCACATAAACCAGGGTTACCCAGAAAAACTAGCCCTGTACATGTCCTTAGCCAACAGAGGGGGAAGTTCACCAGAAAGACGATTATAAGACAAATTGAGCTGATTGAGCTTCAAATTCTGCAAACCCAGAGGGATTTTACCGGAAAATTGGTTATGGGAAAGATCAAGAAAATTGAGCACAGACAAACTCCCAATTTCATCAGGAATTTTCCCACCAATCTCATTATTTGCCAAATTCAACTCATTGAGTTTCTTCCAGGATCGAATTCCCTTTGGAAGCTCCCCAGAGAGATTATTGCTATGGAGATCAAGAGTCCCAAGCTGCCCAAGATTCACAATACTATCAGGCAGCGATCCACTGAACTTGTTATCACCCCCAGAAAATTCCTGAAGATTTTCCAACCATCCAATCTCGTCAGGGATCGTTCCCGTGAAATTGTTTTTCGATAGAATCAACAACGATAGATTCCCCGCCCCAGCAACCGTCCTAGCGATTGAACCAGAAAACGAATTATCAACGAGTTCAAGAAGATATACATGAGGAAGGCCCCAAATACCCGCCGGAACTTCGCCGGACAACTGGTTAAAACCGAGTCTGACCCGCGTCAAACTTTGGCACGTTCCCAAACTCGCCGGGAGCTGCCCGGAGAACAAGTTGTATATCATCAGAAGTTCCTCCAACTTCCCATGATCACACAGAGTGGCCGGAATTTGACCCCGGAACTGGTTGCTCGAAACGTCAATCCACCTCAAAGGAGCATTTTTCCCGAGATTTTCCGGCAACTTCCCGGTGAGTCTGTTCCCAAACAATCTGAGTTCATAGAGATTCGGGGAGTTGGCTATGCTCGCCGGCAACTCACCCTCGAACTGATTCTCGTAAAGGTTGAGGCTCTCCAGCGGCAACCGACACAACTCGTCCGGAATTGCCCCAGTCAAATGGTTCATCGACGCGTCGAGTAGCCTCAATGCAGTAAGGTTCGACATTCCCCGTGGGCAACTCACCGGACAACGAGTTATTGTACAACTCAATCTGCTTCACACTCGTCAACTCCGTGAGCGAACTCGGAATCGACCCGTAGAGGTTATTCAATGCCAGGTCCAAATCCTCGAGCTTCTTGAGCTTCCCGAGAGAATCAGGAATCACGCCAACCAGGTTGCACTGGGTGAGCCACAAGACCTTGAGATTCGTGAGGTTCCCAAGCTCCGGCGGGATCCGACCCGGGAAAAACGGGTTGTAGGAGAGGTTGAGCATCTTCAGGGTCGTGACGTTGCCCAGTGTAGCGGGTATAGTCCCGTCTAGAAGGTTGTACACGAGAGAGAGAACCTCAAGCTTCTGGAAGCGGCCAAACGAATCGGGAATGGGACCCGAGATGTTGTTGCCGGTCAAGTCCAGGTATTGGAGGTAGGGAAGCTCGGCTAAGGTGTGGGGGAGAGCACCGGTGAGGAGGTTCTGGGAAAGGTCGAGGTGGACAAGAGTGCGACAGAGAGAGATATCGAGAGGGAGGGTGTCATTGATGGAGTTGTTGAAGAGGGTGATGGAGGAGAGGTTGGTGAAGCGGCAGAGAATGGAAGCGGGGAATGGGCCGGCGATGTTGGTGTTGGAGAGGTCGAGCTCGGTGACGGAGGTGTTGGTTGGGTCGCAGGTGACGCCGGCCCAGTTGCAGGGGGTGCTGTCTCGGTCGTTCCAGGAGGAGAGGGAGGAGTCAGGGTCGTCGAGGGAGAGCTTGAATTGGTGGAGGTAGAGGCCCTCCTGGTTCAGAGAGACAATGGTGGGTGGTAGCAGGAGAAAGCTGAGGAGGAGTAGCAGGGGAAGCATTGTGGCTCTGCTTCTAGAAAACAGAGTGAGTGAAGATTGTGTGGGGTTTTGGAGCTCAATTTATCTCAACTCCGGAAGAAGAGAGAGGGGCACAGCATTTGAGTGCAGTTTTGCACGCATTGAAAACACAGAGAGAAAACGGGAGAGAGAAGAGGAAATACTCATTACTGAGTGCGTACCACCGGACTAGAGTCGGTTCTTAAAAAAAAAAAAAGCCGCACTAGTGTTGAGTTGGCATTGGCAAGAGTGAATTTTTGCTGTGTCTCTATTTTCCGTGAAAAGAAAGTGTAGTGAGATTTTGATGGCTTGGGACAATGTCATTATCTTCTAATAAGTTCTGATAATGCTATGATTAAATCATTTTTTGTCCAGATAAACCAGTATTATGGAAATACATAATTATACTGTCGCAGTTTTTAAGAAAACAATTAGCTAAACCAACCAATTGTACTTTAGGAATTTGTGGAGCTTTTATGGCAATGCGTGGCACATGGACATATTATTTATCTAATTTTGAGTTTAATGAGAAAATCTCTTACTAATTTAATTGTGACTTATGTACTATAACTCATAGCAATTGTCTGGCTACATCGCTTAGAGATTAGAAATACATATAACCCTCAAGGTTGGAACTCACAATATGTCAGTTTTCACATCTATTAAAACTTGATAAAGATATCTGCTAATTGAATTAATAAATACAGCAAGAGCAAGTTCATGAGGAAAAGTGAGACTAAAGAAACAAGATTGTGTTGCGTAATTCATATTGATTAACTAGAAAAAAGAAAACACTATACATGATTAATATATACTAAACTACAAGAGAGGTTCTGAATTATTTCTTTTTATGTAACTCAATTAAATTTATTAACAAAAATAATAATACATAAGTGTTAGGCTACAAGATAAAATTAAAGAGAAAGAGAGAAGTAATTAAAAGCAAGTATAATTAACAACAACTAATTGCTTTCACCAGTAAATGAGGTGACTAATAGAGGAAAAAGCAAATGTTAGTGGGAGACTGGAATGTCAGTGACAATCAACGTGGCTGTGGAGTGTTGGTTACAACATTCATATTATGATTAAATCTTCGTGGAGACCAAGACTTGAACTGAAGGTTAATTGCACAAGCAAAACAAAATGCTAAAAAGCTATTAGTGTTTTTTTTAAAAAAAAGTATAAAACTGTGGAATATGGATCAGATGGGAAATTCAGATTATCGATGCCCTTCTCTGTTATTATGTTATTAATCTATTTGAGTGTAAACTGTGTTAATGCCTTCCTATTTTGTTGTTTACGGTTATTCAAAGACTATTTTATGACATAGGAAGTGCATAAAGTATAACAAATTGCTAGAAAGAATAAATGTTTTTTATTCCTGTAGAGAAAGGTTAGTCCTAAATATAACATGAAGTAATTAATTAATTGTAAAATAGCTTATACCAAAAAAAAAGGATAAAATTGATTAATTTTGGAGTGTAAAAAAAAATAAAACCAAACCATCTAATAGCTTGCAAAACCTAGTTATAAATTTTTGTGAACCCATATTATTGTGACTCTAGTCCATAGTATTATTCAATAAAAAGAAAATTTTTGCATAGGTGTTTTTTTTTATTTTCCCATTTTCTCTACGGGTTAAAATTTGAAACTTGAAAGTATGCTTGTTCGACTCTCAATATTGTCATGTATAGCCAAAAATAAAAAATTAAAAGGAAGAAGAAGAATAAGAAACCATATTGTTCTCGGGGCTTTTATGCATTTCATTTTTAATTTCTTGAAAAAAAATTAGTTATATATAAGTACATCAAAATCAAACTGTATTATTGATGTATTAAGATTAGTTTTTTTCTTAATACTAATAATGAATATAATCAAGCAAAATTGACTGAATCAAGCAGAGGATCCTAGCTTATAAATTATTGAGAGTTTCTTCAAATTGTTGGATACGATTTGGAAGTTGTTCTTATCACTTGCTACATGAAATAATTACCAAAAACATTATTTATGCTTGTAATAGTATTAATTTCAGAAATGACGAAAGCAATTTATATATTGACAAAAATGAAAAATAAATGTGACCTTGACTTCAATGGTGTCAAACAACTCAAAACGACGTCAGAGAGAGAGACAAAGAGAAGGAGCCAGGCATGGTGACCGTCGCGGGTATAAAAACGCAGAAACGGTTACACCGTAAAAGGGGGAGGGGGAGAGGGAGAAGGAGAGGGAGAGGGAGAGGGTTGTGAAATGTGAAGGGTGACGTGAGCGCTCACGTGAGGGCGAGGGCGAGGGCGAGGGCGAGGGCGAGGTAAGTGTTGCTCTCTGACGGTTATTTTTTCGCTTTTCAGTTTCGGAGGCAGCGACACCCTGTAGTTTCCTCTGTGACTCTCTGTTTCTGTCGTGGAGACTTTCAAGTTTCAACAAAACGGCAGTCCGTCAATCCCAGTCAATTTTTAAAAAACGACGCTTTTGTTTTTTTTTTTTTAAGATAATTAGGACGTAGATACATTGAATACAAGAAAAACAAATATCTTTTACTTTATCACTTATCATCTGTTAATGTATTTATTATTATTTATACTTTTATATAATGAAACTTTTTTTATTTAGTCTTCGTATTTTAATTTTCTTAAAATACTATCATTATTAATTAAAATATAAATTAAAGAAAATAAAAAATTATATATTTTCACTAATGAATATTTTCCAATTACCCACATTAAGTAGTTTCACACTCTCTTATATTAACTACATTTGGTACATAAAAAAAAACTACATTAGTATATATATGTGTAATATTAGATTTTATTTATTAACATATTTATAATTTTTCTATGCATGTCCTTTTATTATCAGTAGTATATATATTTACATATATGATATTTTTTTATATAAATATTAATTTATAATATATAATTCTATTTAATAAAATATAAAAAATATAAATTAAGGAGTACGTTAGTATCTTTTAATTTGTTGGTTTTTATAATAAAAAATAATAATTATATAATTAACGTTATATATATTTAATAATATAATATTAAAAATTATTTTACATTATATATATTTTTTATTTTTTATTTTTTATTTACAAAAGAAATCTAAAACTTAATTTAATGACTAAGAGAGTAAATTAAAATGCACACAAAAATTTATCTACGATTCAATTTTAAAAGAATAATATTATATACATATAGTTAACCAAAAAAAAAGTTTAAGAGAAAAAGAAAATTATCAATAGTTAGCAACTTACTGTACTAGACTTTTTTTTTGTGCCAAAAAGTTTAAATTCCTCGAAGAGTAGCCGAGACAAAAATTAAAATTATAACTGTTAAGTTGTAAATTTATTCACTTATCACTTGATTCACTTTTTAATGGCATAATAATAGACATTTTATTGACTTTTTACTTCACATCGCTTCTTTCCCACCCTTTTTCTTTCCTTGTTACACATTTGAATCCAAACACCACTAATACATTTTTTTTTGGTAATTAATGACTTGTTTTTGCAAATTTGAAAGCAACCAATTGGCACGAGATTTGGCACAACTCCGAACACAATTTTAATTTGCAGTTAATGACTTGTTCGATGATAGTAGCGATGCTAGAAACCTTGGCGTTCAAATTAAGGTCTTGTGTTTCCTTCGTTTCTTTTGGGAAATAAGACCACCTTGACGGTGGACTTTGCTTACATTAATGTCACTATAAAATACTACTAGTAAATAATGTCACATAAATGAGACATGTTCATTTATATGAATTCCAAGTTATTGAACTTGGATCAATTAATGAGAGTATCTTGCTCATTAGACATATATCAAGTTGGTATCTTTAGCTTTTATTTTCAAGATCATATGATATTTAATGAAGAAATATATAGGTGACTTTTAATTACTATATTCATACTTTATAGTTTGTCCTAGCATGCTCCATTCCCCATGCCAATTGTGTTTTAAATTGTAAAAATTTAAATAATTGTATATGAACCAATAGGTCTTTGTTAAATTTGAGTTCAATGACTTGCATTCAGCATATTATCTTAAATTCGAGAGAGTTCAATCACCCTTCTATTTATACTTAATATAAAGATTATTTTTAAATATATTTATTTTCTCTGTTTAAACCTTAACTTTCATTTTTAAGTATTGAAGTACCTTTACAGATATTTCACTACTATATTCAACTGACATAAAATTCTCTAACATATCAATGATCAAAGCAAACATATCACCTAAAACCAAAATAGTATGGATAATGTTAAAAAAAATGAAGAAAGATTTTCTTTTCAACCAGTTAAATTGATAATCTTTTTATAGTTATACCGTCGGAAAAAAAAACAACTAACATGTCAATGATTTTATAACGTAGTGGTATCCAATTCCTTTAGGAAAGACTCGATGTCAAGCTCAATATTTAATAAATATTAAAGCTCACATTTAATCCGCATATTCTCATTCTCTTACTGGGATTTAAGATATTTCTTATAAAAAAATAAAATAATGAATCTTAATGCAGAAATTCTTTGCTATGTTTTTAGCAATGTGCGATGTGTATAACAACATATAATCTATTCATTGTTTCGGAAAACTTTTTTATCTTAAGGCTTTTGCTTAATAATGGGAAGATTCCTTTTTAAGTGTATGAGGTAAACAATTTACACGATCAAATAAAAAAAATTTACAAAATTTATCATCTTACAATTTTATACAAAGTTAGATAAAATCAATTACAAAAACATTACAAACTAATTCAAATTTTCTCACTTTTTATCTTAAATCTTGTAAATCAATGACAAATGGATAAATGTGAGGAAAAAGAAAATTTCCATACCTGGGTTGGGTAAAACTCAGTACAACACAATATTTTTTTAAAAAAAAGCAGTTGCATAATTACTTTTGATTAAATTTTCATTTTATAAAAAGAAAAAAGTATAAGACCTAATAAGACAATTATCCTCTATATTCAGTTATTTTACATTTTTATTATTAAACAAGTACAAATAATATTTTAAAATTTAAATTTATTTATCTATTTAATTATTTTTATCTCAACTAACTAGACCCTAAATACACGAGATTTATATAGATTTCACCATATATGGTATGTTTAAGTAATAATATAATTCATCCTTCAAGAGTTAATACGTACGTAAACATTTTCTGAAGAATATAATTATATCAAACTAATTTTTGCTAAGGATATATTTTCCTAATAATAATAATAATAATATGGTGTGGAGAATGGAAGCATATAAAACTATAAATGGAGATTACAGTGCCGCAGATATCGTATCGGATGAATAGCCGCACGGTGCAGCGGAACGCGCGCGCATGTAATTGCCACAGGGCAAGGCAAGAAAATTCAGAGAGCGTGCCGTTTTGTAGCATTTTACTCGAAGAAGAATTGCCTAGGGAATGTACTGTACTATGGGATATATGAATGAAATTGGAAGGTTTTGGTTGACCCCATTTTTAAAGTTTTTCTTTCACTAGAATTTGGGGAAAAAAAATTATTCTCTCTTAGTGATTTACATCATTGATGAATAAAAACTTTTTTAAATGATGAATTTGGATTATCTGAAATACATAATATATTTTATGTAATCAAATAATAAAATAATAATTACTGATAAAAAAAATTAGCTTTGTAGATTTTACAAAATATAAACATTTGTATATGAGAACTCAATTGTTTTATTTTTATTTTTTTATTAGTGATTACTGCTCTGCTAAAGGGCATCGTGTCTTTTAAAGAAGAATAATTTTGTATCTCTTAAAGTATTTTTTTAATAAAATGAGCGTACTAGCATTAAAAGAAAAATTAAAATGAGATGCCTGCAACCTACCAAACATACTAAATTCATTAAGTGTGACTTTGATATTATAAAAAAAAATAAAATAGAAATAAAAATAAGAATGAAAATTGATATAGAATAAATATTTTAACAATAAAAAGAATGTGTATTCTTTTTTTATTTTTTTATTAAATAAGAGAATAAAAATATTATATTTTTAATTTTATTCTATTTCATTCATTTTCATCCTATCAAATGGGTCTTACTAAGTAGAGTTTTATATAGTAAATTTCAAAGGAGGGTCTTCGCCGCTGTTACAAAACGCCGAAGCAATGTGTCTCAGATCTGCAGTCTGATAGTAATGCCTCTGTCCTTGTCGCCAAGAGCTCCAAGGTTTCTGTAACTGTATTGAATGTAAATTATAAAAGTTGTTAGGAATACAAATGCGTTCACCAATCTTGACTCTGAATCTAAAGCCACTTAATTTCTGTTTGTATAGATAGGCCAAGGATAAAATGCAGACACCGTAGAGGTAGGTGAATCAAATTTAAATGCAACAGAAAACTAAATTCCCTCGTGACTCATATTAAATTGGTTGAATGTATCATTCGGTCACTGGGGTCTGTGGGCGCACAGAGGAGCCAAAGATTCAGGCACAAACACAATCACCAGCACAGCGATAGAGATAATCAGGAGCTAGTTGTTTCGGTAAATTGAAAAGAATATATAAACCATAGAAAGAGAGTCGCTAACAGAGGATTTAAGTAAAAGTTATATCATAGTCACAGGCTCATAGTTACGTGCCTATTCAGTTGAAAGTTCTATTTTTGTTCTATAATAATAAGCTTCTAATAACTAAGTAAAAATCGATTGCAATAAATTAGGTCGTTTTCCTATTTAATTTGCAGTAGCGTATTGGTTCTATTTTACCCATTTCTAGACTCTAGCGCAATTTTACATTAAGAAATTGCAAAATTACAGCAAAAACACTATGGTGTAACCCTATGGGGCCTCATATGCCTAATTTTTTTTGAATTGAGAGTAACAATAAAATAACTCTCTTTATGAAATGAAACTTTTAAGAATTAAAACTATGATCTAATTATTGAGAGTCACATTTTATGGATAAGGTCATACCATTATCACTCTCAATTTAGGGAGATTAGGCTTATAAAACAATTTAAATAGGCTAAACCTATGAAAATACTCTTGATTCACATAAAAAAAGATTATGGTGTAATTCTTTTCCATTTTTCTTTTTAAGTAATACATGCAAATTAATTTACAAAAATACCAGAGTTAATTTAATGGAATAATAACTAGAAGGAGTTAGCTTATTGACTATTAAGTAAATGAGTGATCCTAATAATTTCTTTTATCTTAATTTCTAACAATTATCCTTAAATTTAAGCAAATTTTAACTAAATTCAGTAATTTCTTTTATACTATGAAAATAAACTCATAAATTTAAGATGCGTTTAGTTCCACCTCACTCGGTTGGATTTTGAGAGCGACATATTGTAAGTTGTGAGAGAGTACAAAATTTAGTAGTACAGTTAATTGAAGTCTTTGAATTAGTTGCTGCTCGTTGGTTAGGTTTTGTTAATGCACTACCGAACATATATAATAAAACCCATCTACCCCGAAATCCACTTCTTTGAAGAAGACCCTACAAGAATTTAAGCGGGTTGATAAGCCAAACATAAGAACAATAATAACTAAAACGAAGGTAGGTTCAAAACAATTCTTGAATTGAAGGTGAACCATAATTCTCACTACCAAATTTTCCAAGTGGGTTGTTGCTACATAACTAGGACGAGGTAATACACATCCTTAGTTAGGCCCCACCGTAGTACTGTGGTGTAACTTATAGAATATTGGTCATTAATTGATATAGAATTAATCAGACAAAAATTCAAAACCAGAAAATGGGGGCTACTAATTATGGATGATTTTTCTCTTCTGATTCTCACTTTTCTTCCAACTATGTTGGCTCGAAAGAAGACTGCTGCATGGAACGCTTTTGCCTTTGTCGGAGAGGGGAGCTAGCTAGGGGGGAGTGTCATATACACTAGTCTTTAATTTATATTTTTCTTTATTTGCACATGCAACATTATTTGATATTAGTTAGATCACACGAAACTTAATTTTAAGTGAAATTAGTTGTTAATTACATTTTAAGAAAATGCACATACCTGTCATATTTATTAAGCAAATAACATTTCCTTTATTGCACGCAGACCCTCAACTTAATTTGAGTTACAAAAATTTTGGTTACATCCAGCATATTATATATAGAGTTATTAAGTTATATATTGATATAATTATCAATATCCTCCTAAGCAAGTGGTACCTCCTTTTTTTTTTTAATACTCATGCTAACTTGTCTGTTCGATGGTATAATTTCATAAAACTTTTCCCTCTCTTTTCTTTTAAAAACTATTAATATGATTTTATATAAATACAAACATAAAACAAAAAAAAATATTAATTAAAAAGTTGAATATGTAAAATGTTGTAAATGGTATTACAGTATGCTAAACAAATTAATTAAGAGTATAAAATTAAGAGGCATGATCATACGTAATCATGAATATTTTTCTTTACGTGAACAGGAAGGTTTAGGTACAAAGACTGTTTTGAAGATCAATCATGGCATGTCACCCTCGAGAAAACAGGAGAGGAATTGAAGCACGAAGTCAACTTAGAATGACTAGTTGGCCTGCTGGCCAGCACTGATGGTGCTAGCTGCAGGCAACAAAGTAGCCTTCAAACAAGGCTCAAATATTGTTAGGCTTGCTTTAGAAAATTGTGACAAGGGTATTTGTCACCAGCTTCCTTTGATAGTCTAACATACACACGCGAGTGTGTCTGCCTGTGATTGTGTATTGCACTTGATGCTCTTCGTCACCCTGCTGTTTGGAGTGAAACTCTCTTGCCAATGAATGATCCCCTTTCTGTTTTTGGTTTCGTACAAGCATACGTGTGATTTTGTATTCCGGAAAGAAGAATAAATTATGACTCAAGTAAATGCCTTTTACACTTTATACAACATGCTTGTGGTAACGAGCATAAAGGCCTTTACTTTGCACACTCAACACTCTATATATATATATATATATATATATATATATATATATATATATATATAAAACATCTTTTCTTTTTTTACATTGGTAGATATTAGTAAGCCCTCTCTTTTTATTTAGACAATAATATATTTTTTTAATTTTTAAAAATTAAAAAATTAAGAGTATTTAAGACATTTTGTTAATCTTTTTTTTTCAATTAGTATTTATTTCGTTCTCTTTCTTTTCAACTTATTAAGGATAATAATTTCTAAACTTATTTTTTTTTTCTATTTTTATATACAGAGTATACTCCAATTCAACTTGGAACAACCAATTCTCAATTATTTTTTTAATTACAATTTGAATTCATCATAATTTAAGATATATAAAAAAAGGTTATACGCTTTTTTTTTTATAAACTACACTTTTAACAACCTAATAGCTAAAGTTTGAAACTAGAAAAGTTTTTCTTGTTGAAAAACGAACACTAAACTATTAGCTATCTAGGCTAGAGATCAGGTAAACTAATTGAGATGTGTCCAAATTAATCCAAACTCCACTTAATTATAATTTTAAAAAAATTCCGTTTGAAGACTAGATTCTTAGCTAGTTCTTACCAGACATCCAGGAATCAGGATTTCCTTTCAATCTATCCATTATTCAAGTTTGAAGGCAAGCTGAAGCAGGAGACAATGTTTCAAATCAAATTTCCCATTTGAATTATGACTCTCATGCCTCTGCTACAAAATCATGTGCTTGTCAATGAAATAAATAGTCTCGAAATAGTAAGACAGTACCAGGAAGAAAAAATGGGATGCCATACACATAAAACAAAACACCAATTTATATCCCTTATTTCTCTACTGATTTCAACAAACATGGTTGCATATGGCATTCATTTTCCAAACGTACCCGTGCACGTTTCTCACTTTCTTTTGCTAATTTGTTTCGAATCTTTTATTTGGCAATTACCTTTATCTTCTCAGCATTGTCACAAAAGCTTCGTTATGTGTCCTTCTCCTTCAACGTAAAACTGACAGCGACCTTCACTGTAAGAGCAAACACCATTACCCCATTGGAAAGGTATATAGTGAACAACTTTTGCGATCCCAGTTTGATTAATTGATCACTCAAGAGACTTGTACGCACAACAGTGGATTATATTTTGATGATCAATATCAACGAGACACACTCCGGGAGTACATACCTGTGTTGGAAGTTGTCGCTTTAATTAAATTCAGTGATTTTCACTTTTTATTTTTGGAGTATTAATTACGTGGTGCTACTCAAGGGTGGTGAAAATTTTATCTTCTCTTTTTTTTTTTATAACAAAAAGAACTGTTAATTGATTTTCACTGCAAAATTTAACAATCAATAAGTAGTGATAAAGATGGCAAATTGTTTGAAACACGGAATTTGGATTCATCCATGTGAAAATTCATTTTTGTTTTAGAAGTTTATTAGCTTGAAATTTTATTCTCATTTTACATATGAAAAATTCATTTCATGCTCATTTTTGTTCTTATGCTGGCTATGAAAAAAACAAGACAATATAAAATTAAAAAAATGTGAGAATGTCGGCATCTATTTTATTCCACTCCAATATTTTTAATTGGGCTCAAGTAATTATTAATTCCTTTTTATATTTGTACATATTAAATTTTCGTCTTGGCTTTCCCGTGACCTAGCTCAGTCTATTTCTTTAATCTGGCTATTACCCTTTCGTGGAACAGTAAGTCCTCATGACCTGTTTAAGTTAATCTGAAAAGGACCTATTCTAAGAAATCCATGCATGTATGGTGTATCTGTCTTTCTAAATTTGTTTTGTGAGGATAAATAAAAGGCTTTCCACTTAATTATTCGTCAGCGATGATAAAATCGACGGTAGATGGTGGACGTCGTCGTGAATGAAAACAATGTCCAATTCATAAGTCACATTCATATGTACATATACATATATAATTCCCAGATGATAAAATGAAGAAAAACACAGTTCATGGAATGAGTAAAAACAATGAACTCAAATGCTGCAAAAGTTCATCATCCCAAAAGAAAAAAGAAACGAAGAAAAGGTGTCCATTGGTGTTTGCAACGCATGATGTAAGATTGCACTACACAACATAAAAATATTTAGCAGCTGCATCTATTTGCCTAAAGAGTTGCAAAAGAAAGACCCTTCACATACTCAGTACTCCTTTATTTCAACTTTATCAACCAAATGTACAGTTATAATCTAAACTGCGTTTTTCTGCAATCTAAAATAGTTGTAACTTGTGGTCCAGGACTAAGTGGAACTATCTAAAGCACCATCTTGCCAATGATGACCTAAAATCTGCTTCACATTCAAATTGCAAATCGACAATATTTAAAGAGACTATAACAGGTTTTTCATTTCGTTTTCTTTATCAGATGAAAAATAATTTAGTGGTCCAACAAACAGAAACCCAACTAAACAGTACTCTCCTGATTCCAAGATGATATGCTTTCCTTACTGTTTTATATTAAAGAAACAAATGTAAGAGTGCAAGACCTTTTTCGAAGAACACATAGCATCCAGCTTCACCATAAAGATCAGGAGCTATATGGTGGAGCCCCTGCAGGAGAAGATCTGTGGGGCCAAAAATCAAATCTTTTGCAAACTTTGAGGGAAGGTTATGGCCCTGATCCATAAAATTAAGCTAGACAAAGATACAAAAGGCTAGTAAAGGTAATGGTGGATCCAACCCATTTGAGTCTGTTCCAAACCACATACATTATTGTCGTCTTATACTTCAAGTCTACCTAGCTTTCCCCATGCCACCATCTCCCACTTTTCTTAGTGTCACACAGGACTTTTCTCTGTCTAAACAGTGTGAAAAGTGGTAGATTGCAGCCACCGCGGGAAAATTTTTTTTCCCACTTTGGTTGTAGCTTTCTCTTCTTTTCGTACGAAGCCTCTTGTTTCCTACTATTGTGAATGATTAGTGAAAGGAGATATGGGGAAGATCCCAGTGGATGTTCATTCCTTTAATCTGTATAGTTTAACAGAACAATGTGCCTAAAGCTCATTCTTTTTTATATGAGCCAATTATAAAATGACCAGGGTTAGCTGTGTATATTCCAAGCATGAACTCTTGCCAATGTTTTAAATATAAATCATGGTTCATGGAAAAGAATGCATATTCTACTAACTACTACCTATCAGCGAAAGGCTATGCCTAAAAAATTAAACTCACACCAACCCTAAATTACTTAGCTTCGTTTCTATTTCATGATTGATGATTCTTCCACGTATCAAGCATCAATCAATTAGGGCTCCTTTGACAAGTGTGGAACGAAGCAAGCAGTTTCAATTAATCACAGATGGAATTTGCTGACGCAAGATTTTATGATTAGTGACTCAATTAGCCAGCTAATTTTATGCATTCATAATTTTTGTTTATCTCTCGTCCATGTTAAACCAAAGATATTTGTCATTTGTAACAATCATTGAGAGATCAAGTCTCTCCAAACTGGTGATGATGTTGATGCTATTTTTGATGTCAAAGAGATGGGTCAGGGTGATGAATTGTTTCATCATGGAAAGTGCCTACCAAGTATCAAATTCTACGGTCAAGAAAATGTTCAGTGCCTTCATTGGTGGCACATTACCATAGGATATGACTGATTGTGCTTTGTGAGTACCGGGTTTGCGCTAATAATAGGTGAGGCATTTTCTGATCGGATTCTCCCGTTTGCCCAAGGTGGGATAGTGCCATGTGCTAGATGGCCAAAAGAAACAAAAAAATCAGTAGAAGTGAGTGTGCTGAGATAGATCCAAATTACCATTCAAGAAATGTGGACTCTTAAATCAACTTTTTATTATAAAATATGAATAAAATTGGCCTAAACATGGGCACATAGAGACGCACCAGAAAACGATAAGATGGCGAGGCCTATAATTTTTCTTCTACCGAAAAGGCCAATGGAAATTGGAGTGTCGCCTGGTCTTTAAAAAGGCACTCAATTAGAGATATAATATTTATCACTAGAAGATTCAATAAGAGACAACGTCCCAAGATGGATAAGTGATTGATGGATGGGTACCCTATAGGCATGTGTCTTTGTTACTTGCGTTTCGCAACTATCCATCCTTTCATCGAGTCACGTGCTTGGTAGAATAAGGGAAAGTGGAATTGGGTGGCAGCTAGCCGGAGACTTGGCATGGACTCCGTAGAGCACTAGAATACAAAGCCATGTTGTTGAAACTGTTCATCTAATGCTATATATGGCGGAAGGTGTGACTAAGCACTTACCGTTAGAGTGTAAAAGGGAACATAGACAAAAATTTAGAGAGAGTAATAGGAGGTGGACGAAAACAGAGACATATGGAGACCCTTTGAAGTGTTATGGGATTGATTCCTTTAAGTCTTTTCTATTTGACAATTCGCCCCAATATGAGTAGCAGGGTCTTCACGTTTGGACAAGTACTCAAGAGTGAAGCATAGGTGCTTGTAGACCCTTCATACAGAAACTGAGTGGCGCATATTGCTATTGCTATTATTGAGTAGACTTGCAAGATGTAAAACATTGCATGTGAACATAGTCTTTTTGTCACTATATTTTGTTGGTAAAAATTGCTCCTTCTGAAGAATATGTACAAATTTTTGCGATGGAAAGAGAAGAGGCTGATATGATTATAAGCATCGATACTCTGATCATGTTATGTGTAGTGCACACTGCGACACTATCATGGATACACCATCAACGTGGGTTTGCCCACCAGTCCTCAAATTGAGGGAAAAAGGGTCAGAAACCAATTAATTGGTACTAGAAATAGAAAGCAGAACCGATTGAACAAAAAGTTCAGGGTGTCAATTATTAGGGAGGGGAAAAGATTTCTCCTTAATGATTTTTAAAGAGTTATTGCTCTATCGACATGCTTGTTTGGGCTAGAAAGCTATTTATGCTTTGTAACGTAAAAAACTGGTTAACCTTTTACGGTCCATGCAACCTATCATCACTTCACCTACACCTCCTTGCGCTCTCTCTCTCTCTGTCTCTGTCTCTCTCTCTCTCTCTCTTCATGATTAAAATAATCGAAGTTGAAGCATGGAATAATATAAAGTGAATAGTTAAAGCTTATACAGTGTGATTTATAATTTTATATAAATTAATCCTCTGTTCTCCAAAGAAGTGTTTATTGCTGATATTTACTCAAATAAGTCCAAGACTAGAAGCAAGGATTCACCATAAGGGTCCACTTGGTTGGGGCCAGTAATTTCACTATATTGAAGACATAATTTTAGAGTAGTAATTAATTAAGGATAGGAATGATGATAATAATATATCCTTCAAATGGCATGTCCAATTTCCACCAACTTACATCACAAAAAATAATAATTATGTTTCATAAAAAACATTGCAATTCAAAAATTACTTTTTCTCAAGAATTGTGAATAAGCCAAAAGAATATAGAAAAGTCAAATGATTTTACAGGGTAACTCCTCCCTCGGAAGCATAATCTGAAATTATTCAACATTACAGGGAAGCATCCTCATGATATATGATGATTTTTTTTTTTTTTGACATGGATATATGATGTTTTCTATGAGGAGAGGGAGAAGCAACTCATATCATAAGTATAATTATGTGTTTTCCACCCAAAGAATGAGTTTTAAAATGAATAAAGAATTATAATGCTTGCCTAAAGGCTCAAATAGAAAGAAGAAAAAAAAAGAAGGAATTACTTTACTAATCACTTTTGAGTTGATTTTGGATAGCTAGTTAAATGAACAGTCCATAATTCAAAATCAATATATATGCAGCTACCTAACCCCAAGGACCAGATTATCAATGCACTCTAAAGTTCTTATTCCCTCAAGATTCCTCCTCAGAAAATTAAAGAACTAAAAATAAACCAAACAAATAAAATAAGAGAAATTATAAGGAGAAAACAACAAATGAAACTGCATATTCAAGATTAGTTAAATTAATGATGAGAGTTTAAAAACTACTAATATTTATCAATTTCTTTTCTGGTCAACATCTTTTTGATCATAAATCTTAATAACCTCCTCCAGATTAGAACATAGAAAACATAAAAAATGACCCCAAAACTTTTGCATAATAAGAAATTCTATGAGGATTTTTTCTTTTTCGCATAAATATTACAATATATATATTTATAGTGACAAAGACTTTAATAAATTTCTTTTTTAATTTTTCCTCTTATTAGGATCGAGCATTATTGAGCTAACCCTAGCTATGAAGAGAGTACCCCTTTCGTCTCCTTTCAATTTCATTTTCAATGCAATAAATTATGACATGGCATCTTGCTAAAATTACCTTTAATTACTTGAAGTCATTAAAGCTAAACTTTCTTGTTTTTTTCTCCTTGACTTGAGATAAGGAAAAAAGAAAAACAAATCACAGTTAATCTCTGGATGCATGGAGCCCTTTTTCTCTTAAAGGACTCTAGCTTAAGCTAGTTTTGGTGACCCTAGAGATTCTGTGATTGTAATATAACTTGTGAAGGATATATACAATGGCAGTTAAAGGCCTCCCCAGTCATCATGCAAGAGACCTAGATGCGACCTTCTTCACCAGACGTTGAAGTCCACAATTGAGCTTCACACAATAAAGACAAAGGAGAATCATGCTCGTTTCCTTTGCGACAAAGTGATAAGATTCATAATTCAGAATAAAATAAATACACTCTAGGAAAAGAATTCCAAAATTTTATATTTATACACCCAACAGCAGAAATATCACATTCGTGTTGGTCGAGAATTTTAAATATTTTTTCGGAGACCATCAAACTGTTTTGACTGTCACACTCAATGGTTCTGTATGAGTTTTTACTGTAGAATAAAGGCGTGTAGACAGTGTAGTTGAGGTTGTTGGACAAATTAGGTAAATTATATAAAGTTATCCTTTAATTTGTCAAGAAAGAAAGTGATCTAATCTTAATCTGATGAAAGTTGGTTTTAAATAGTTATATATTTTATGATTTTACTTAACCATATATAATTTTCTAATGACAAATGCCCTCTTGATTAATCAAACCAGCATGAGGGGCCTAACTAAAGCTTTATTTTAGAATATATTCCTAGTCACTCAAACTACTATCTCTGTAGCCTTGCCCTCAACTATATATGTCCAATAATAAAACATCTTAAGGGTCTAGAAAACATTCTTGATAACTAATAGACATGCACAGCAATTGAATGAGAAGTAGAACTTGAAACATTAAATTTTAATGATCTTCTACCTAGAAGATGCATTTACCTTTCAGTAGTGGTATTCGCGGCACTAATGGATATGTAACTATGACCCAATCTGAATTCAAGTGGGACTAGTTTTGTGTTTTATAATAATAATAATAATAATAATAAAACTTGTGTAAATAGTATCATTTACTACTGTTGGACACAATCACAGAAGTGTTATTATAAAACTACGGCAAAAACATACCAAATATTTCTGTTTATAGGTTGCTAAAAATATCAAAATTTATGAGGATTTTTTTTTCTTTTTTTTGAGTTGGAGATCGCAGTAAATTTGTGACATGCATGTCCTACACAGTATATAGAATGTGTGAGGAAAAAAATGTATGAAATAGATTGGAGATTTTGATATTAAAACCTAGAGAAAGAAGCAGTGGGATGTAACAAAAGCGGTTGGGAAGAGACGAAACAAGACCAACTGTGCTGATATTGAGGTATACGTCAGCCAGCCATAGGCTCTGGTCCAACAAAGTTAGACATGGCAGAAGCTGATGCCGATTCAGATGCAGTGCCAACTTATCCAACACAACTCTGTCATATATATACCAGGACGAAAACCAAATGAACAAGTGGTTGTGGTTGGTCATAAGCTGGCTGAGACGTGTTTGGATACACATTCAAACATGAACAAAAGGAACTTCAGTAGTTTCATTACAATGGCTATCACGAACTAGAACTGGGAATAAAGCCAAACATGCTTAATGGGCCTTGCGAAAGCTCCCTACGAGCCTAACATGTATGAGCTCAATGGCAATGAGTTGTTTCTCTTAGGCCTGTGGTTTTTATAGTTCAAAGTTCAAACATACCATGCAATTGATATATCTAGCTTTTTACCCAAATAATGCAATCCATCAAATTATTTATCAAAATACAAAGTTTTTTTTTAAAAAATTATTTATCAACATAGAGCAATTTTTATTTGTTACATGTAGTGCGTCAATTGAAAGGACTCATCATTTTTTTTGTAAGAGTTCATCGTTTCTTGTGTAAGAGCCTGCAAGTCCTACTCACAATAATTTCTTATTTTTAAGAAAAATTATTGATCCAAATATTAGGATTTGTGGATCTGTGTAGAGCTTTTAGATTGTTACATAAAATTTGTCTTTGCTTTTCTCTCCCCAAAAATGAAATTAATATTTTCATATTTCTATTTTTTATTTTTTATTCTGGCTTGGGCTAAGATTATTTATTTGCTTTAAGCATATACGTTTTCTTATTTTTCAAAGAGAATTACCGTACAAGATACGTTGATTATAAGAAAATATCAAAACGAATATTGGATATATACTTAAAAGAAGAAATTTAAGAGTAAACCGTAAACTATTGCAAAAACAGATATAGAAGCCCATTAAAATAAAAACAAATAAATAAATAAAACCAACACCTTAGGATATATTTAGATTAAAGAAAAATTAAGGAAAAGAGAGAGGAAGGAAAATTTTATTTTAAAATTTTAAATTTAAAATATTTAAAATAAATCTTTCCTTCTTTCCTTTTTTTCTACTCTCTTCAATCCAACCATAACTTTAAAAGAGAACCTTCGCATACGCATTGCACCGTTGTCAGTACAAAGCGAAATAATGCAGATAGAAGCCCGGCTTCTAGTCATTGCGTCTCAGCAAAACTAAACTTATGAGAAGTTGATAATTGAAGGGATGAGTCTATATTCTACCCTGCAAACCACTTGGTTGGCATAATTTACAGAGTTAAAATAACAAATTATTAATTCACGAGGTGAAAATAAGTTATATCTCCAAATATGAAGACCACGATTTAATTTTTAAAAATAACATTTGTAGAATATTTTTGATTTATCAAAAAAAAAATTATTTATTCAATAAACATTTTGATTTATTCTTCAACTGTATTATAAACTTTATCTGGAAAGATGATCCCACGAATTACCTCTCCTATCTCTCTTCCGCAAGCATTTGGATTCATTCATAACCGTCGTGTATGCTTTAAAAAGCAAAAAAACAGAAATAAGAAACCACACCTCCTGCAAACCTTTATTCTAACTAACTTTTAGTCCCCAACACAACCATGAAACAAGTCTTTGGGGAATCCAGTGAAAGCTGCTTTATCAAGTTTTCAGTTTGTGTTTCTTGCAAGTAATGACAAACCTCCCTTCCTTTCCCTTCCCTTCCCTTCCTTTCCCTCTCTTCGGCTTCACTCAAATTTGCTCATCTTTGCCCAACCTATATAGATATGCCTTTTCAACCAGCCCATGCTGCAAAGCCGAAGTGACCAAAACAGAACAGCAAAGGCAGCTGAAAAGTTCTATAGGCCATGGACATTAAAGTCGAGCTCCATGATTCTAAGAATCATGATGAAGAAAAGCTCCCACTCCTGCGAAATACAGAGGTGCCAGAAGCAGAGCGGAACCTGATTCAGAAAGCCATTAGCCAGACATTTCAGAGCACAGCCCATTTGGCCAATCTCTTACCTACGGGCACTGTCCTTGCTTTCCAGCTTCTGTCACCAATCTTCACAAATCTAGGCACCTGTGACCCAGTCAGCGAGTTCATGACTGCTGCACTTGTAGCCATTTGTGGTGCCTCATGCTTCCTGCTATGCTTTACTGATAGCTTCAGGGACAGCAAGGGGAACATCTGCTATGGCTTTGCCACCTTCAGGGGCTTGTGGGTCATCGATGGATCAACCACCCTTGCACCTGAACTTGCTGCAAAATATCGCCTGCGGTTTATAGATTTCATGCATGCAGTAATGTCAATTTTGGTATTTGCAGCAATTGCCTTGTTTGATCAGAATGTGGTAAATTGCTTCTTTCCAGCACCATCAAATGAAACACTGGAAATCCTCACAGCATTGCCAGTGGGCATTGGCGTTTTTTGCAGCATGCTCTTTGTTGTATTTCCTACACAGAGACATGGAATTGGCTTCCCACTTTCAACAAACTAATAGTTGGGTTATTTATGTATTTGTGTTTGTAACCAGTTTCAGGAATTTAACTGATTAATGAATTCTCATGTTTGAAACAAATTATATAAGAATTTAATTGAAATTCATTATTTAGATAGCATAATATATTGATGAAATTCAATTTAATTTTTATTTTCCAATCCTTTCGTTTATTGTACTAGAACCTTGACTAAAACTAACCCTAAAAGGACATCTCTATCAATCCAATGGTTATAAGCTACCCTTATGCAAGCAATATTTTACGCCAAGATAAGGGTCATTCATATGCATCAATTCCACAAAGATAAATACCCAGGCCTTTGTTTTCCTCCTCTAATTAAAAGCTTCAGGTGCATTTATTGTTTATTATATAGTTTATATCCAAATCTAGTATATTCCATTGAGTTGAATCAATTACAGGCAGAGGTTCTCATCCAGTACTTCTTCCATTAGTAATCAACCTAGCCAGATCAGAAACTCTAACATCCAAGTATGTTTTACTAGTTTGTTGGCAATTATAGGTCCCTTTGCAAGAAGGGACAGATTCAGGATACATATACATCAATTCCTGTACTTCAAAAGAACAATCATAAGCTTATACTTGCTTCCAGTAGAGATGTGATGCACAACATATTTATCATCACCAGAAATGTTCAACATTAGCTTGTAATAATCCACTGACACCACCAGACAGGATGTATCAAAAGTATCTTAACTTCCCATAAAAAGGATGACTCATGGCCTTTCAACTCTAATGAGTAGGATCTGCAGCCAGCAGACGTTGCCACAATGCTACAGATCAAGAAAAAATAGTTTGATAAAATTCAAAAAAAAAAAAAAAAAGCAACAAAGATCATTCAATACCACTATTAAATCATAATGAAACCAACGAAAAATAAAAGCCACAGAACATCTTAAATCTTAGGGTGGTGTCATCTACACACCACATTAGCTAACGAAGGGATTGCTTTCAGTAGCTACCAGAGGAATAGAACCACCTTTATAGTCACCAGACAAAAGAGACCATTCTGTACAGAGTTGCCGAGATTGCCAAGTATAGCCCTGCAAAAATGCAGAGAATGTAATTCAATCAAACTTTAGAACTGAAGAACAAGAGACATGTATTTCCCAGGAAGAAATTATTAATATGTCAGTCTCACTTGCAAGTCCCTCTGAAAATAATTTCCCCAATAACAAACAGAAGGCAAAAAGAATTAAGATGCAACTTCAGAGAGTCGGCAGCTGCATGATACATTTTATCCTAAGTTAGAGCCAAAGTTTTCTCAAATATTAATTTCATAACAATTTCTAGAATAAAGAATTACTAACCTGATAACATAACAGGATGAATTTGGGGTAATTCAACAACTTAATATTTAGTATTTTGCTAAGGAAGAGGAAAAGTAAGCTACCAATAGCATTAGACATTGATTGATTTCCAGCAAGAATCAATTGCAAAAGCTTCTTATCCGCTGTTAAGCTTAAAGGAGTTTGCAGTTTATTGTCCAAATGTAAGAAAAGAGCAGATAATTACAAATGACAAACGTGAAAGGAAAAGAAACTAATAAATTGTTGAGGGTTTCACCATCACCTAACTTGAATCCCAATTCAGGACCTTGTTAAACTGCATGTAGCAAGTACTGAGCAAATAATGCACGTACATATAACACTTTTGTTTGGGGGTTACTCCCCATAGGGCGTTGAGGAGCACGCCTCATGGTTGAAGAATGTGAAATGAAGGGCAAGCGTGCACATCCTTCAGAACGCCCACCGTAATGATACTCACATTTAAGACGACCATCTTGAAAATGTGTGCCCTGAGGAGAGTGCCCTAAGATGCAAACCCTGAGGAGACGCCGAGGCATGAACCCATCTAATAAAATAACACTTAGCCTAAAAGATTTGAAAACGTGAAGCGTGGGACAAGCGCTTCACGCTCAGGAACTATGATTTCTTGTGGCTTGGTAGGCTTTTTGGTGAAGAGCGCCCCACCAAGGCTTCATGACCTTGAGTAAGGAGCCCCTTGGGTAGGTAGAGTATGGAGCGTCCTGGAAGCTTCCCTCTGGAGCTAAACAGTGACATCATCACTTTCATCCACTTGCCAAAATCATCATCACACCTTTCAAATCATCAGATAACTTTCTGATGCACTTTCTGATGCACGACAAACCAAAAGCCACTTTCCGTCATCTGAACGCCCACCATGTCAGCCCACTTGACTTAAAGAGCAGCAGGGAGCAGGCACGCTCTGCGCAAAAGGCAGCTGCACATTTAATGCATAGCAGACTGACGCCCCACTTGATGATGATCTAGCAACTCTGGAAGCTCCGCCTCTTGGCCTATAAATAGCCACTCCTTCCCTTCAGAAAGCATCATTGACAAGATTCTCAAGAACTTGAAATGCCGCCTCTCTTAAACCTTCACCTGCTTCTTCAAAAATATTGCCTTAGGGAGCTGCCTGTTTATTCAATCCTCCTAAGAACACATAGTTTCCACACCTGCTTCTTTGAGCCACTTCAAGAATGAATACCTAGAAAACCCAAAAAGATTAAAATACCCTTAAATGCCTATAATACCTTCATCTTTAACCCAACAAGGAGGTCACTCATAAGCCTCCCTTGGAGGCTTCCAGTTTTGGACGCTCCACGATTGTCCTACTAATGCTTGCCTAAGACGATTCACCAAGTTCTCTCATCGAGCCACCAGAGGCCAAGTTCCTTCATATATACTATTTAGGCGTTATCTCTCTCGAAGGCGTTATCCGCTCTGAGGCGTTATCTACTTCCTACACGCTATCTTTCCTCAGTGCCCAAGTCCCTTTATACGCGTCTCCTAGGCGCTCAAAGAACCCAAAATAACCTCCAAAACGACTGTCCAGGAACACAAAAAACTGATATGCCTGAGTTATATCCCACCAAGGAAGTGATTCGTGCAAGCAAGAGAACCTTGGTTCCACAATTAGCCAAGTTCCAATCAATTACAGAATCATAATAATACTAACAATGAAACAACCCAGTTAAAGAAATTGTGTGAATCCTCCATTAAACAAAATAATAATAAACTAAATCCCTTAGGCCATAGAAATAACGACCTGCAAATAAAGAATTTCGACTAAAATGTGAACAATAGCGTTACAAAAAGACCGAGGAATACTTAAAATTTGGCCAATTTAATGCAACTAACTGAGCAACAAGTTTTCCAGGCATTGACTAAAAAACCTTCTCCCACAAGTAATGGGTTTGATCAAAACAAATGATTTTGGAATTACTTGAGTTTACCATTGATATGTACAAGAAAATTAGTGGTCCTAAGCCCTTCAAAGTCTATACTAGAAGGCATAAGTAGATATCAGTAACAGCAGTTGGTTAGTATATTTATAAGTGGCTTAGTGTTTCCTGTAATAGAGTTGGTTAATAAATTCTGTAGGTAGTTATGGGCAGTTTCTTATTGAAACAGTTTCTGCCTTGGTAGTTAGGAGCAGTTATTGAATTGTAATAAGAGGAAGTCCTGAAGGAAGAAGGGGAGTACGGTGGAATTATGAAGTAGATGGCTGAGAAAATGTTCTCAGAGAAGGAGATTACTCCTTGAAGGGGAAACTACCTCTTGTACTTCAGACTTATCCAATAAAGCAATCTATATTTCCTTAAACCGAATTCCTCCATTTTTCCTATTTTTCTGTAATTGTTGGGTTGAAGAATCCAGGGTTATAACAATTGGTCCGGCCTGCCGGATCCAATGGATGGATTCCATTGAAGTGAGAGTTGAAGCCCTGGAAAATATTATTGATTCGTTGAGGAGGGAAACCAGCGAGAATAGTCATAAATTGGAATCTTATGGAAGACAAACTAGATGGAATTGAGGAAATATGTTCTCTGTTGAAAGGGTGGATGTCCAAGAAGGCTGGAGAGGAATTTTCACACAGCAAACTAATTGAAAATGCAAATGCAGAGATGCCAAATCCAGTAGGTGAGAATGAAGGGGATGGTTCCACTGCAGAAGTTACAGATGAACGTTCTTGAACCAAGAGGGTGGAAATGCCTATATTCGTTGGTGAAGATCCATTGGGGTGGATTTCCAGAGCCGAGAAGTTTTTTGAAATGCAGGAGATTCCAACATCTGAAAGGGTGAAACTCGCATTTGTGAGTATGGAGGGTAATACAATTCACTGGTTTCGATTCTTAAAAAAGAGAAAACCTCAATTGCAGTGGATGAACTCACGAAAGAGATGGTGCAGAGGTTTGGGGATCGTTCCCAGGGAAGTGTGTATGAAAGGCTGTCTACCTTGTGACAGGGAGATTCAGTCACTGATTATGTCCAGGAATTCGAAGTCTTGGTAGCCCAAATTCCTATTGAAGACGAAGAGTTGCTATTAGGATTTTTTTGGGAGGCTTACGACCGGAGATACGATATAGAGTTTCGAACTCATAACCCAAATGAGATCACTCGAGCCATAGACTGGCCAAAGATATTGAAGCAGAACTTCGAGTTCCATCCATGCGGCTGCAAAAAATTTGAAAGGAAATGGGTCACGATTTTGGGGAACAAATACAAGTTCTGTGAAATTGGGTTATTCAAACCCGAACCCCACTGGGTTGCGGCCTAATAACCATTCTGAAGGATTTAGTGGGTTAATTCCGAAACCTGTTACAAATCCCCCATCATCTTCTTCTGTGAACAAAGGACCCACTACTGGAACTGCAACTGGCAGAGGAAGAGGAAACCGCCAGTTGCCTTATGATGAATTTGTTCGCCGGAGAAAGGAAGGGAGGTGTTTTCACTGTGGACTGGCTTTCGTTCCTGGGCATCGTTGTGCAGCCAAGAGTTTGCCACTCACCATTTTAGGTGAGAATGAACTGCTGAACATGGAGACAACTGGAGGTGTTGGAGTGACAGAATCGCAGGAACATTATGCAGAGGAGACAATCAAGGATGGTGAATTGCAATGGATGGATTTATCTATGTACTCAGCCCACGGTTTGACTCCTCCAAAAACGATGAAATTAAGGGGTGAAATTTGTGGAAAGGAAGTTTTGGTTTTGATTGACAGTGGAACGCGAGTCATAATTTCATACATCAAGGATTGGTTCAGAAGATACCTTTAACAGTGACCCCTGCTGCTCCTTTTGGAGTTCGTTTTGGAGATGGGCACAAAAGAGATTCAATGGGTTTGCTGTTTGGGATTGCCTCTAAGGTTAGGAGAATACTGTATGTCTGGTGATTTTTATATATTTGAATTGGGAAGAGTTGATATCATATTGGGTGTGGCTTGGCTAGAGACTTTGGGGGAGATTAAGGTAAATTGGAGGATGTTGCACATGTCTTTTATGCACAATGGACAGATTGTTCAAATCCAAGGTGATTCGAGTTTGTCACATTCGATTTTATCTTCAAGGGCACTTTCCAAACTAACTGAGATTGAAACAGCAGCATTAGTTTGGGTCTTTGCTTCTATGGACACTGAATTAATTGCTGTCGAGTTGGTCCAGAATTCGGAATTTAGTTCCTCTCAATCGGATGAGTTACAAGAAGTTTTAACTCGATTTGCTTCGGTGTTTGCCAATCCTGCAGGGCTGCCTCCAAAGCAAGCCGTTGATCACAGGATTCCTCTTAAAGAAGGGATAGATCCAATCAACGTGAGACCTTATACATACCCACATCTACAGAAGAATGAAATGGAAAAGTTGGTTGCTGAGATGTTGTCTTCTAGGATCATTCGCCCTAGAAACAATCCTTACTCAGGCCTAGTGATTTTGGTTAAAAAAAAAATATGGCAGTTGGCATTTTTGTGTGGATTATAGTGCTTTATAAAAAGCAACAATTCCTGATAAATTTCCCATACCGGTGATTGAAGAACTTTTGGATGAACTTCATGGAGCAAAGTATTTTTCCCAAGATTGATCTTAGGGCTGGATATCATCAAATAAGGATGTTTGAAACCCGACATTCCTACGACCGCATTTCGAACACATCAAGGCCACTTCGAGTTTGTGGTGATGCCTTTTGGTCTTACTAATGCACCAGCAACTTTTCAATGTGCTATGAACTCCATACTCCAGTTTCTCCGAAGATTTGTATTGGTATTCTTTGACGACATTCTTATATATAACCGCAGTTGGGAGGAGCATTTACAGCATTTGTCTGAGGTATTGTCTGTTTTATCCCACAATCAATTTTGTGCCAATCAAAAGAAATGTTGTTTTGGTCAGACTACTATAGATTATTTGGGACATATTATTTCACAGCAAGGAGTGTCAATGGATCCTAGAAAGGTGGAGAGTATGATGCAATGGCGGCCCCAACCCAAATCCCTCAAAAGTTTAAGAGGATTTTAAGGTCTCACGGGATATTACAGAAGGTTTATTAGGGAGGGACTATGGTAAGATTGCTAAACCATTGACAAATATGCTAAAGAAAGGAAATTTTTTATGGACATCAGAGTCTTCTCATGCCTTTGAGACTTTAAAGCAAGCTATGACTATTGCTCCCGTCCTTGTTTTACCTGATTTTTCTAAACCATTCATGATTGAATGTGATGCTAGTGGAAGAGGAATTGGGGTTGTCCTGTCACAAGACAAACATCCTATTGCATTTTTTAGCAAGGCTCTTGGGCAGACTTCTCTCAATAAGTCTGTTTATGAAAAGGAATTGATGGCTTTGGTTCTAGCCATCCAACATTGGAGGCCCTATCTTTTGGGTAGTAGATTCACAGTTTATACTGACCAAAAAAGTCTCAAGTTCTTACTTGAACAAAGAATTACTACTCAAAATCAACAGAACTGGCTTGCTAAACTTTTGGGATATGAGTTTGACATTATTTACAAAGTGGGGTCTAATAACAAAGTCGCCAACGCCTTATCCAGGAGAGAAGAGGACAAAGAATTTCAAGCTATTTCTAGGCCTTATTGGATGGAGGTCGTAACCATTGATGAGGAGGTCCAACAAGATGCCATGTTGGCAAAAATCATTTCTGACCATATGATCCTAATTCTCACCCATTTTATACATTAGAGAATGGTAGATTATTCTACAAAGGCAGGTTGGTACTTTCGGCTTCCTCATCTTGGATTCCACAGTTACTACAAGAATTTCATACCTCTCCTACAGGTGGACATGCTGGAGTATTTCGAACTTATAGGAGGATAGCCCAATCTTTGTTTTGGGTAGGTATGAAGGGTACTATCACCAAGTTTGTTGCTGAGTGTCAAATTTGTCAACGCAATAAATATCTGGCTATTTCTCCTGCTGGCCTTCTCCAACCACTTCCTATTCCCAATGCTATTTGGGAGGAAATCAGCCTAGATTTTATCACGGGATTGCCCAAATACAAAGGTTTTGATACAATCTTAGTGGTGGTGGACAGGTTGAGCAAATATGCTCATTTCATCTTGATTAAGCATCCGTATTCTGCAAGAAGCATTGCTGAAATTTTTATCAAAGAGATTGTACGTCTCCATGGTGTTCCCATTTCTATTGTAAGTGATCATGATCCTACTTTCATTAGTGGCTTTTGGAAAGAATTGTTTCGTTTGCAGGGGGACGGCTCTCAAGTTTAGTACTGCTTACCATCCACAAACGGATGGTCAAACAGAAGTGTTGAATCGAACTTTGGAGACTTATTTGAGATGTTTTTTGTGCTGAACAACCTAAGGTTTGGGGGGACTATTTACCTTGGGCAGAATACTGGTATAAACACCAGTTTCCATACTGCTGCTCAAACTACACCCTTTGAAGTGGTTTATGGCAGACCTCCACCTTCCTTAATCAAGTATATTCCTGGTGAAACTTTGATAGAGGCGGTGGCAAGGGATTTGGTGGATAGAGATGAAGCTCTTAGGCAACTTAAATACCATCTGACAAAGGCTCAAACTCAGATGGCTAAACAGGCTAATTTGCACCGGACACCTTCTCTCATTCAAGCTGGTGATTGGGTCTATTTGAAAATCCGGCCCCATAGAAATGTGTCTACCCAAAGCTGTTTACATCCAAAATTAGCAGCTCGGTATTATGGTCCCTTTCTTGTTCTTAAACAAATCGGAGTGGTGGCTTTTCAATTACAACTTCCTCCTCAAGCTCATATTCATCCCGTGTTTCATGTTTCTCAATTAAAAAAAACTGTTGGGAATCACACGGTTGAAGAAACATTGCCTGAAGAATTTCAAGACAGCACTCCAGTTTTTATTCCTACCCAAGTGCTGGCTACACGTACCATTCGCTACCAGGGTGTTCCCACCAAGCAGGTTTTGGTTCAATGGCTTAATCATCCACCAGAGGAAGCTTCTTGGGAAGATGTACTTGCTATCCAACATCAATTTCCTAATTTCAACCTTGGGGACAAGGTTGATTCTCTACCGGGAGGTATTGATATGTACAAGGAAATTAGTGGTCCTAAGCCCTTCAAAGTCTATACTAGAAGGCATAAGTAGATATCAGTAACAGCAGTTGGTTAGTATATTATAAGTGGGTTAGTGTTTCCTGTAACAGAGTTGGTTAATAAATTCTGTAGGTAGTTATGGGCAATTTCTTATTGAAACAGTTTCTGCCTTGGTGGTTAGGAGCAGTTATTGAATTGTAATAAGAGGAAGTCCTGAAGGAGGAAGGGGAGTACGGTGGAATTATGAAGTAGATGGCTGAGAAAATGTTCTCAGAGAAGGAGATTACTCCTTGAAGGGGAAACTACCTCTTGTACTTCAGACTTATTCAATAAAGCAATCTATATTTCCTTAAACCGAATTCCTCCATTTTTCCTATTTTTCTGTAAGTGTTTGGTTGAAGAATCCAGGGTTATAACAACCATGCCCAAAACTCTGGAAAATCTTTTCCACTAAACAGTTTCCTCAAGTTTCTGAAGAGGTTGGCAAAGAACCAAGGCAGTGTCCGCAAAAAAAGAGAGAGTAAGGTCTATATGAAATAGAGTCAACCATAGAGGGTAGCCTATTTGTAAGTCTTCACTCTTGCACTCAGCACATCTACTTCCTCGATTTGAAGCTTTAATCATTGGTCATTAAGGCACTGATCTACAGAGAACATCAACCATTAGAGATGAGGAAAGTGAGATCATGAGTTGAAAAGGATGCACATGTTCAATCACTGAGTCTGGGTCTGCAATAGATTTGCTCTGTCCAAATTATAAAAAGCTGAAGATAGAACTGTCTTTTCAAGAAAAATAAATTCTACAAATCCCGCTATCCATCAATTTAGACTGGACCTTATAACCATATGAAATTTTGAAAAATATAAAAGATTAATAGATTTGAATTTCTAGTACTTGTGTTACTCCACACACTTAAATTTGAAAGACTAGAATTCAATTCCTGATTCTAAGGGGTTCCAAACATACTGTAATTGCATATAAATCTTCTTTTTCAAGAATACCAAAGAATCTCTTTTGTTTTTTGTTTTTTAATGACGGAGTCACATGATGATGAAATTGCATTTGGAAAATAGTCAATTATGCTAGAAATAGTTGCAAATTTACTTAGTACGAATGACTAAAATGCCTTTAATGGGCTCAGCCCAAATTTAACAGAACATAAATATGATAACAAATTAATAAGCAAGCTTTTTGCACATGGTCCTTCCATAACACATTTTAATTGAAGACAAAGTAACACCTTTTTACAAAAAGGGGGGGGGGACCACATGATGCCAAAGGTTTTAGTAAGAATGCAACACATACCTATGGATACACAAATTTCAACTCTCAGCTTCAACAAATTTCTGCTTCAGCTCTGCCAGCTGTAGCTCAGTGGCTTCTCTCACCTTCTTTCGATCCCAAAGTCCACCCATTACTGCATTCCATATTCCCTCATCTGGAATGCAACCATCTAACACCATCTCATCTAGAATCCGAGCAGCTTTGTGCAGGTCTCCTCTCTTACTAAAACATTTGACTAAACAGTCAAAAGTGCCAAATTCAGCAGAGATACCCCTAGCACGCATACTAAGATACAAATGAAATGCGCGTGGTGAATCAATATTATTGCAAAGGCCTTTGACCACCATGTTATGCATTCTAACATGAAGGCTCCAAGTTACTCGATTTGGTGAGATACCACCAAGCACCATCTCATCAATGAAGTTTGCAGCTTCTTGATAGCTGCACGCAGCACAGAAGCCACTTATGATTTTCCCATACAACCCTGCATCTGGTTTCAAGCCTTGAAGCCTCATCCTGTCAAGAATCTCCACGGCTTCACTAAGCTTTCCTTCTTTACAAAGTCCATTTATTAAAGTACTATAAGTGACCATATTAGGCAAATGATGTTTTCTAACCATAATGTCTAACAACTCCATTGCTTGTGATGAATGCCCACCTTTACATAAACCGTCCATTAGAGAACTATAAGTAAAAACATTTGGCTCAATGCCATTTCTTTTCATCTCTTGAAGCAATCTTATAGCTTCATCCAAATTATCAGATTGACACATGCCGTGTATTAAACAAGTATAGGTAACAACAGAAGGTGAACAACCTTTCTGCTCCATCTCTTCAAATAGTTCCTTTGCCTGACTGATTTTTCCCATTCCACACAGCCCATTAATCAAAGTACCATATGTATATGAATCTGGCTGGCATCCATGGTTGGGCATCTTGTGAAATATCCGTAAAGCAGCATCAACAGTTTCATTATTCTTGCAGAGGGCTTTGATCAAAATGTTGAGGGAAACAACACTAGGAGAAATACCCATTTCTCTCATCTCCCTGTAAAAACCAAGAGCCCTCTTTACATAGTTTTCCTCTACAAGAATATCAAATATTGTAATGTAAGATTTTTGAGTGGGCCTTAACTGAAAGTCTGCCATCTTCTGGAAAACCCTGATGGCATCAAGTGGCCTATGCACACGTCCATAAGCTCTGCATAGAGTTAAAAATATGTCCTCTGTAACGTTGCAATTTTCTTGCTTCATTCTCTCAAGCAGTCCTTCTGCTGACCTAAACTGGTTCACAGAGACTAACCTAGAGATCATGAGACCAAAAGTCTCGTGATCATGACGAAACCCATTACTATATTCAGCTGTTGCCGAATCAAACATAAGGACAGCTTTGTGTATGTCCTTTTCTGCTTTTATTAGCTGCTCAACTAGGGAATTTGTAACTTGCTTTGGCCATTTAAACAAAAGTCTACTGCCCATAACGCCAATTTGTAATACTTAAAAGTAGCAGATTTCGAGAACTTCTAAAACTAGTTTCTCACAACAGGAATCTTCGTGCAATACCAGCACACATAAACATCTCCGCAATATACCACGTTCAGTGATTCTTTGGACCAAATCACACTGAAGTCGGTAGGGCAACCAACGTTGATCACTGTGGCGCCAAGGTTCGAGCTTGTGAGTAAGATTACGCTTAAAGGTGGGTGACGCATTTCATCAAACAGGTCTCCTGCTGACTGGAACAATCAAACAATGTAACCACAACCTGCGAGAGCTGGTTCAACAAAGATCGAAACCCTTCAAAACCCATCTCTGCTTCAAGAATTATGTTGAAATAGCGGTTAGCGTGATCTCGGAAAAAGCAATAAGAAAAACCACTTTTGCGTTCAATGAGGGTCGAACATCGAACATGACAGGTGCGGTAAGTACAACGTTATTTAAGTCGAGAGATGGAAAGCGGGTGTCGAACGAGGTAGCAAACTTCGATCATCCATGCCTGAAAACTTGCTACCGGTTTTTTTATCATCGTTTCGTTTCCACTCGCCACTCTTCTGTAAAAACTAAAATGTTATTTTCGGTGCGGAAATCCCCACCCCCACGGCCCCGGGTCTCATACTCGGATTGTAGTGAGAACCTTTTTAACGGAACTGCCACAATGTGTGGGCTGGGTTTTTTTCTCTTTTGGGCCTTGCCATTTTTTTTTAATTTTTAAATTATTGCTAATAATTTTATTGATGTTGTTTAAGTTATTGAGTATGACAAAGAAAACTGAACTACTTAAAGCAATATCAATTGAATTAATTTTTTTAAAATAATATCAATAGAATTATTAACAACAATTTTAAAACTGAAAAAAAAATAAGTCACTAAGAATGAATTAATAATAAAAAATTTAGATAATTTATAAGATACCCTAAATTAAAAAATTTGTATCGTCATTAAAAAAATAATTTTTAATAAATTTATAATTTATTATTAATACATTTATATATTATCAAAATTTTAGTCGTTAAATTTATTTTAGATATCAAATATATATTGTTTTGGTAACATCAAATATTTTATTATATTACTAGTGTATTAAGACGACACTGTCGTATTTTTCAACTCGTATTTTTTATTTTTATTTATATAAATATTTTATAAATTGATTAATTATATTTTTTGTTATAATTATAGATCAAATAGTTAAATAAAAATATTTTTATAAAAAATAAAATACATTTAGAGTCAATTATAATAATATATATGAAAAAAATATCTCTCTTTATTTAAAAATAATTATAATTGTAAAATATAATTATTCAATAACATGTTTATATTTACAATCTTAGTTTTTTCTACTTATATTCAATTACTTATTAATGGTTTTTGAGAAGCTAAAATTTTGAAACTAAAAAGAGAAATATCCTGTGTAATAGTGTTAGTGTATTAATAGGTACTATCGTATATCTTAATCTATTTTTTTTAAAAAAAATTAACTTATATAATTATTTTATAAAATAATTAATTATAATTTTAATATAATTAAAATTAATTGAATGAATTTTTTTTATAAAAATATAAAATATATTTAAAGTAAATTATAATAATCTATGTAAAAAAAATAATTTTTTATATTTAAAAGTAATTATAATTATCAAATATAATTATAAAAAAATATTTATATTCATATTTTTTATTTATATTCAATTAATTATTAATAATTTAAAAAATGGAAATTAAAGATTAAAGAAAAAAATTTCTTTATATATAGTATAGATTATAAAGGCATTATTTTCCGTGTTCCTACATTATTATTCATTCGTTTTTGACTTAAAAGAATAATAAATCTATTTTTAAACTTCAAAAGGCATATGGCCAAGGCGCAATCATCCGCTACCTGTGACTCTTGGCCACTCAAAAGCAATGGAGCCTCAAAATTCCACCACTTGTCACGCGAGATCAGCGTCGTCGAGATATTTTTGAAGGAATTTTCTTATGATTCTGTGCGGCTATGGACTCTTTGTTATCTATCATATGTCAGTGAGAGAGTCCATTCTCCCATTCTGACAATAAATTAAAAATTCCAGTTTTAAAATAACATTCTATCTGTCTTCATTCTTCAATTACCTATATAATTTTAAAATTGATTTAAAATTACAAAAAGAGCCAAAAGTTATTGTATTTAAGGGGCGAAGAGAATGAGATAAAGGGGTGGAAATATGATTGCTGAAGTCAACAACAGGATTAGCTAGGATTGAATTGAAGTTAGGGGAAAGTTAGATGATAAAAAAATAGTATTGTTTGAAGGTAATATTTGAATTTTTTAAATTACATGTAAAATGAAAAAAATTAAAAAAAATTTAATGTGTGTCTAAATTATTTTATTTTGTACTCAAAATAATTTATAATTAAAAATTTAATAAAATAAATTTAAAAAATCTAAAAATTAATTAAGGCTAAATATGCACCAAAACCCCTCGTGATATAAGAGGGATCATTCCTTATTAAAGTTATAAATATACATTGTAAAATGACCTAGAAAAAGATAGTCATAAAAGAAATTTCATTGCAATATAATATTCAATCACAATAAGAATTATGAAAGTGTCTTTTGTTAGTTCACACTGTTAACGATCATAAATACAAATCACATAACGCATAAATTTTACAATTTTCTTTATATTATGAATTACCACTTTAACTTAATGTAGATTGTAATTCAAATTTTGTTCTTACTCTAATTACTTCAACTAAACTCAAATAGTTAAACTTGACGTTGTTTTTATTCATTAATTATTTTAAGGTGTTAAGTGGACCAGCCTACTTATTTGGGTTAAAGATTTTTTTGGAATCAAGCCGGTTTAATTTTAACATTTTGAACAAAGTGAACTCAATTCAGTATATGTTTGAAAATTAATTATTTTTTAAAAAATTAATTTCTTTCTAAAATTTTGTAAGTAAGATTTTGATCCTAAATTTTAAATATAAAGTAAGTTAATTTACATAAATATTTAATATAATATAATTTGTTAATTTTTCCAACCAAATGGATGGGTATAATTTCGAAACACGTGCTATTAATGAATAAAGTTAGAATAATATTATACAATTAAAAAAATAATTAAAATTTAATTAAAATTAAAAAAATTATTAAATAAAATTAAGTGATAAAAAATCATTCATTTATAAAAAATTAAAAAATATATCAAACTATTTTATTAAAAATTTTAATAAAAAAATTGAATGAGAAAACTACAAATTCAGAAGAATATCCCCGCTTTTTTTTTTTTCCCCTAGATTTCCCTTTCCTTTTGTTAAATGGAAGAGCTATTCCGTGAGATCGGTTAGAGCAATGACTGAGAGTGACCCCCACCTCATCCCAAGGCCATGGAGAGAGAGACAGAGACGCGATAAGGAGGCATTGAATTGCAAAAAAAAAAAAAAATACCCTCACCCATGAACCAGTCACCACCACCATTTGGACAACACTGCCCCCTCCTCTCTTCTCCTTCACAAATCTCCTTCAAGTGATAAGAGGGCCCCACCTTTCTCCCTCCATCCCCCACACCCCTGCCCCCACCTCCACCGCATCACCCTACACCCTCTCCATCTCTGTCGTCCATTCTACTGCCCAACATCTTTTCATCGCATATCGCATCGAGCGGCCATAACCGCCTCGTACGCACCTATTCACTGTTCACGACGCACCCCATCCGACCCAAAGCGAAACAAACACAAACGGTTAACCACAACCAGAACCAGAGCCACTAAATCAGCTCCCATTACCAGCCTGTGTTTGTCTGTGTGCAAGATAATATATAACTTCACTCTCTTCTTTTCTTCGCTCTCGCTTTCTTCATCTCGAGAACCATCCCCATGGAGTCGCGAGTGCTGTCACGCGCCACCTCATTTCCCTCCCTCACACGCCTCCGCAAGCTGCCTCGGGAGGCCGGCAATGCTTTCCTCGTCCCCGTCAGGACCATCGGGGCCGGCGGCGGCGGCGTGAACCTCATCTGGGGGAGGCAGCTTGCCCCCGCCCTGTGCTCGCCGGCGCTGAGGAAGGAGGCTCTCCTCCGGCCATGCCTCGCCGCTGCCTCCTCGCCGGCCGAGGGAAGCGATTCCGCCGGGTGAGGTCCGTTTCCTCCTTTCTAACTCGGTCAACTCGGCTTCGTCGCTGTTCTGACTAATGTCGTTGGTTGTCTTGTCGGTTTTGTTTTTCATTGCTTTTCTCACAGAGAAGCGAAGGTTGCTCCGGTCGGGTTCTTCGACAAGTACCCGGCTCTGGTCACCGGGTTTTTCTTCTTCATGTGGTAGGTCACGTGACCCAGCACAACATCCTGCGCCTATGCTTCTGTGTCTCTTCCATTTCTCCGACTACTCCCTCTCCTAACTAGTAACTAATCTCGTTCTGTGTACGAGTCAGAGGTACCGGTACTCTTGCGTGTGATCGCTTCCAGTATCGAAATTACGTCTTTGTCCTTTTGCTTTGCTGCAGGTACTTCTTGAATGTCATTTTCAACATTATCAACAAGAAGATCTATAATTATTTCCCTTATCCATAGTAAGTGCTGCAATTATCCTCCGCCTCAAGAAATTTATTAATGATTTCCTGTTTTACTTGTAAATTATAATTGGATATCAATAAAACAATATGGAGTTACCATTTACTATCAAGCTAAGATTGTATTATTAAATTTCTTAAATTGTTTATAGTCATTTTAATCTAAGTCATCCTGGAATTTGGAATTTAATTTTCATCTTAAATTGTAACATGCATATATTATGTTATTATATATAATATATTTTCTCAATTCATACTTGTCATCTTTGGGCAAGCGCCATGCCAATATTCTTTCTCACTCAAATTTAATTATAATAATAGTAATAATAAAGTCTTACCTTGATTGTTTTGAGCTTGTAACAAAAGAACAAAAATGATTATTTTCCATGAATTAATCATGAAAATATAATATTAAAATTTATAAATTAGATTGCTTGTAATAAATCGTATTCGTAGGCTTCAAGGTCAATTAAGGGAAAAAAAAACATAGTGCAATTTATTTGCTTGACCGTATTCATCAAAAAAATCGGAATGTGACGATTTATTATTTTTCCTTCTTTTTTTTTTCAAACTAAACGATTTTATGCTTTTTCTCGTTACTTATATCAGTTTTGAATTTAATTCACTGTGCTTGTATTGTATGTGCAGCTTCGTATCGGTTATCCATTTATTCGTGGGTGTGGTATACTGTTTGGTGAGCTGGGCCGTGGGCCTTCCTAAGCGCGCTGTAAGTCAAGTTCAACTTCTCCCAGCCCAGAATCCCAAAACCAAACTAATAATTGCCATGCCAAGAGAGTTAAACCAAAAAAAAAAAAATGCTGTGCCAAAATTTTCTTGATTGACCCTGCGTTATTAGTAGTTTTCTTTTTTTTTAAGTGACGCACAGAGGTTTTAACCTTCGTCTCCTGCAAAATACCCAAATCACTACCCTACTCATAATGGCTTATGTTATTAACTGGTTTACATTCTCTAAAATTCATATGTTGGGACATTATTATAAAGTTTCATACTAAATATTGTTGTCAATAATTTTAGGAGAATTTTATAGTACACTTTTGATGTTGAAATATTGACCATTAGATGATTTTGAACAAAGTTGGATACAAAATCCAATGGTAAATCATGCAGGAGTATAAAAGAGAAGTTCCATAACAAGTAGGGAGTTCGTGTATGGATTGACATTTTTATATATTCATAGCAAAGACCGCATGCAAATATACTGATTTGTGTGTGCCATATGGCTGGTGTTTCTGTAGCCTATAGACTCCAACCTGCTGAAGCTGCTCATTCCTGTGGCTGTGTGTCATGCATTAGGCCATGTGGCCGCCAATGTCTCATTTGCAGCTGTTGCTGTTTCTTTCACACATACCATTAAAGGTGATTAATGTTTATGATATACATGAAAATTTGGAAGGATTGAAACTGTATCTGTTTGCTAACATTGGTAAACTCTTTGTTTCAGCTCTTGAGCCATTCTTCAATGCTGCTGCGTCACAGTTCATACTTGGCCAACCAATACCCTTCACTTTATGGCTGTCACTGGCGCCTGTTGTTATGGGTAAGATCTTCTCATTCATTTAATTTAAAGCTGAGTTTTGATTTTCTGTCCATTTGTTTTCAGCCATTTCTTTAATGCATGGAACTTTTATAGTTGAAGTATTATTTTCTCTGTTTTTCACTCTAAACTTGAGTTTAAAATTTAAACCTAAAGAAATTTAAATAGAGACTGCGGATATACTAGTGATTATTGACACTTGTACATATGCAGAGAAATTTTGTCAGTGCAATTTGGCCTAATTTTGCTTGTCATCTATTATGCAGGTGTGTCAATGGCATCATTGACTGAGCTCTCATTTAACTGGAATGGCTTTATAAGTGCTATGATTTCAAACATTTCCTTTACATACCGGAGTATCTATTCAAAGAAAGCCATGGTTATCTTCTATGCCACCCCTGTTAACTGATTATGTTACTAACTAGATATAGGCAGAGACTTCCATGACCTTATATATTTGTGCTGTTGCTCTTCTATATGGATAGTACCAATGTCTACACCTGTTGACCTTATATAATCTTTGTGCAGACTGATATGGATTAGTACCAATGTCTATGCCTACATTTCCATCATTGCTCTACTTGTGTGCATACCACCCGCTGTAATTGTGAGTAAAACCTCTCTTCACTCCTCTGGAAAACTTAATTTGTATCGTGATTTTTATACAATATGTTGCACTTCTTTTTCGCATCGCTTCCCAAATTCATGCATTATTTGATTCCACAGGTGGAGGGGCCTGCACTGTTGAAGCATGGCTTCAATGATGCAATTTGCTAAAGTAGGTTTGGTCAAGTTCATCTCAGATCTCTTCTGGGTTGGGATGTTTTACCACCTCTACAATCAGGTAAATCCTTCTTTTCAATGCAACAGTTCAACTTTTGGCGGGTTAAAAATATAATAAACTCAATTGTTTCTATCCATTTCTTTTTGGCCTATGCTCACCTGTTTGAAGTAGTTATCTTATTGTTTCTCATATACTAAATCGCTTTTGGAGAAACACAATTTCATTATGTGGAATGGTGATGTGATATTTTCGCTTTTTTCATCACCAGTTGGCCACCAACACTCTGGAGAGAGTGGCACCTCTCACTCATGCAGTTGGCAATGTACTGAAACGTGTATTTGTGATTGGATTCTCAATAATATTCTTCGGTAAATATCCCTTTCTTTCATGCTTTTGTACTTTTAGTCCCGTTTGGTACACTGTATAAGCAATGGATGGTATAATATAATGAATATTATCTATCTTTATATAATGTTTAGACAAGATACTGGATAACATAATATCTGGTAAAAATAATTTTATTTAACCTTGATCCTATAACAGATAGGGATTAAATTATTTTATTTTATACAGTTTTATACAATAAAGACTGGATAAAATTATTTTGATCGGATAAATTACTATCCAGTATCTTATCTAAATATGGATAGTATTAATTATACGATATTATCTATTATTTTTATGATCTACCAAACGGAACATAGTTTCATGGGTATACATATTTATTTATTTTAGGTTTCCATTCCCTTCAAGGAAAAGTTATCTTCTTGAGATTCTAACTGACTAATTGCTTCACACAGGTAACAAGATCACCACCCAAACGGGTATAGGAACTACCATTGCAATTGCAGGAGTGGCACTCTACTCGTACATCAAAGCCAAGATGGAGGAAGAGAAGCGAGTGAGTTTTATTTCAATTGTACCACAACATTATTTAAAAAAAAAAATGAAACAACTGCATATTAAATTGTTCAAATACCTTTATGGCAGATAGTAGTAGAGTTGTCTTTGATCGCATTGTAGTTGCTTAGTTGGGCCTTTGCCCCGATGTTTACCCAAAAAAAAAAAACTGCATATTAAATTGGTTGAACAAAACGAACTTGCATCAAGTTAGTAACTGTGAATTTGCAAGTCAAAAATAAACTTCTTTTTGTATATATGCCTTTTAACTTTTTAAGTCACAACTATATGTAGTTTTATTCTTCTAGCAAGTAATGGCTTTTCCCAGTTATTTCTACTCTTTCTCTTTCCTGCCATTTCATTTTGCTATAATTGTGGGTGACCACAAATTTTTGAACTAAAGTTGCAACTTTGGAAATGAATTGACCTTGCTGTTCACATAGCCAATGCACAGATACAACTGACACGCATTATCGTTTCCTTTTCTTGTCAGAAAAAGAAAGCAGCATAAGAAGAAAGAGGGGGCGTCAACTTGGAGGATGTCTTGCACCGTAAATCAGCACAAATTTCCTGCAAAATAATTCATTGACGGGTTCAGTATTGTATTATCCCAGCAATTGCTTTTTGTTTTTCCCTTCTATTTTAATTTTTGTCAAATGCTCTTTTTTTTTTTTTTTTCTTCTACTTCATTCAGAAAACATTGAATTTCTGATTCGCAATCTCCTCAATCTCATGTTGACTGAAAAATGGTGTGTCCATGATTCCCATAAAGAGCTCCGGAAAGCTGTAAAAATGGTCAACAGCATTTGGGAGATTACTGCATTTGTAGGCTTTTCTTACTGAGTCCTCTGCGTCAATCACTCTTTCCTTTGGTTTACTAGGTTAGACAAAAACTTGACTTGGTAGATTCAGCGATGAAGTTCAAAGATTGAACGCTTCAACAGAAGAAACATGTTATGGTAACACGTCAAAATAAGAAATTCACGGCAAAGACCATAACTTTGGATCCATGTGAGCAAAATCCATATAATATCGAATTCTTCCAAAATGTAGTTTACATGATAATAAATAATAAAATAATATCATAGAAGTTTAAAATTTATAAATTTCTTTGTAATAAATTAAAACTATACGATTTATATTCCTAAACTAGTTATAACTCACAATAGAAGCCTTCTTTCTAATTATAAAACATGTTTTTTTCAATAAAATTTTATTAGTGATCATATCTGACTATACATTAAAGTTTTAACTTAACTATATAGGATCCAAATTCTTCCATAAATAAAAAGAGAAAAGACTATCTCATTTGCAAACTTAGACATGGATGATTTTATAACTCAAAACAACTTTTAAAAGACTTTTGGTAGGCAAATCCTTTTATGTCACATATTAGAGACTAGTTATTGTTCGCATGCGTTAACGGGTTCATATATAATTTGAAAGATCATTTAGGGTGATTTAATCTCTTATTAAAAATAGTTTAATTTGGACAATGTATGAATTTATACATATTTTAAATTACTTATATGATTATTTAAAATAATTTATTTTTTTACTGAAAATAATTTTTTTATTGTATTAATATTCAATGGATTTATTTTAAAAAGAAATTTGAGAGAAAATTTTAAGAGGGTGAGAGTCTAATAATATTAATTTTATCTAAATTGAATTAATATTTAATATATCTTATTTAATAATATATATTAAATTCAAGTCAATTTTATTATATGTAAGATAAATTGACTTGTATTCAATAAATATAATTAATAATTCTTTAAATAATTAAATTTTTTTAATATATTAAATACTAATTCAATAATAATAAAATTACTATATTAGAATATAACTTCTATTTTTTAGCAAATAAAAAATTACACTTTAATGACTTTGTAATTCTAAACCCAATCACAATATTACAAAAATAAAATTATAAACACGTGAATCACAAACCCGCCGATCGCAACATGATAAAAGAACTTAGAAGAGCTTAGAAGGAGTCCTCACTCCTCATAGTAACCTGCACGTATGACAATGTCATTAACTCGTGTAAAATCCATTAAACGTTGTGCAAAATCCCAAGATGAAAATCAAACGTTGAATTTTCTTTTTTCTTCGTAATAATTACTACCGTTTTCTGGTCGGAAGAAAGAAACGTTTGATGGCGGCAGAATCATGTTTTCCCCGATGCTTCGATGAGATGAGACAATTCATTCGAGGCCCAGAAAAAGAAAACCACACAAACTTGACACTTCGGATGTGGAAGTCCAATGGGAAAGCCCATTCAATGATGCTGTGGACGTGGCCGCAACACGGGCACCATAACAAGTCCCACAACAACACAAACTTGAAACGTCGATTCGATCATCGCCCGCCGAAGATCCCAAAATCACTGACGCAACACACCATCCAAAGTTCCAAACTGAGCCTTTGAAACAAAACCACTTTTCAAAGAACCAATCCGCAGCGCACCTTCTACAAAACACACATTCAGTAATTAATTCCTCCTTCTCTCGTTCTCGTAAACCGAATTCGTTAATGGTTCGTTTGAATAAGTTTTTAAAAAAATACTTTTTATATATTTTATTTTAATATTTTTTTTAAAAAATTATATTTAAATATTATATTTAAGAAATATTTTTGAATAATAAAAAAATTTAGATAAAAAATAATATAAACACTTAATTTATATCAAAATTATTAAAAAAGACATCTAAATGTAAGATATGATGAATTATGATATGTAAAATATGATTAAACAGAGTAGTATAATAGGAACGATAAGATTTTTAAGTATATCATAGTAACAGTGTTATAAAAAATGAGACATAAGATAATAACATGTCTAATTGTATACTTAAAGACTTAACAACATGTTATTAATATTGTTCTATTTTACTTTTTCTAAATGGTATAGCCATTGAAATCAAAATTTAATTAAGATATTAAGATATAATGATTTCAAGTTGTATTATTTAAAATGTAATTTATAAAATTATTTAAAAAAAATTTATGTAAATAAAATTTATAAAAAAAATAATATAAAATATAATTTTTAATAAAAATAAATAATATTTTTATTATAAAATTATATTAAAAATTATTTTTTTTATTTTTTTTAAAATTGGAGATCATTAATTTAAAAAAAAAATAAATTAAATTTTTAAAATTTTTATTTTTTAAAAAATTACATCTAAATACATTTAAAAATATATTTAAATTAAAAAATATTTTTTGAAAAAGATTGTCTTCAAACGGACTCTAATTCACCACAAAAGTAATCACATCGGAAAGAAAAAAAAAAAGTTAAATCAACTATGAAAACCCAGAGATAAGAACCTCGCAAAAAAAAAAGTCCATCAGAATTAAGACAACGTGGGAAGACTGAAGAGAGGGAGAAACGCACGCACACACAGACAGCGTCAGAGAAACATTTCGTTTTAGTTAAAAACAGAAAGGTTTAGAAACATAAACAAAAAGGAAAAAGCTATTCCTCTTCGGGTTTGGTTTTGTTTTGTAGCCCTCATTAAGGTCCTGTTTGACATGAACAACAAGCAATCACACCGTTCGTTCGTTCGTTCATAAAAAAGAGAACCCAAAATCCTAAACAAAAGGGAAACAGATTATTATTAAAAGGAAAATAAAAAGGAATTATTATGAAAGGTGATGGTGGAGTTATAGTAGAAGTAGTAGTAGTCAAGAGCGACTGTTGTTGTTGGTTTATTATTTTTGTTTTTCGATTATTACTCATTTTTGTTTTTCTTTGGTTTTTGTTCTTTTATTCTTCTTCTTCTTCCTTGTTCTTTCTTTTCAATCCCTTATTGTACGCTGCTTTTCTTTTCTCTTCTCTTCTTTTCTTTTTCCCATTTTTAATTGTTGTTATTTATTTATTTTCATCTCCGGATAATGATCCTGTGCCTTTCCATTCCTTGACTATCACGGAATTTCGGTTCAGGAGAGAGAAAGGCAGAGAAGAAGACATAGAAAAAAGGAGAAAAAAAAAGATTGATTCTTTTCGGTTGCCCTAATTGTTGCTTCTTCTTTTACGGGTTCTTGATTTCCAGGGTTTGAAGGGAAAAAGGTTCGATCTTGATCGGGTTCGTCCATGGAAGCTGAGGCTGCTTCGGAAGGAGAGAATAATCATCAGAAGAGGGATGATGCCGGTGATAACAGCAATGACAATAACAATGGAAGCAACAGCAAAATTGCTAATTCCAATGAGGGGCAGAGCAAACCCAAGCGCCAGATGAAGACCCCCTTTCAGCTTGAAACGCTGGAGAAAGCTTATGCTTGTTCGTCACACTCGCCTTCGTTCTTGAATTTTGAATGTTTTTCGGTGATTTTTCAATTTGTATATTTTTTGGTTCGGTGGGTGTTCAGTTTTTGGTTAATTTGATGAAATTTTTTTTGTTGATTAGTGGAGACGTACCCATCGGAGGCGATGAGAGCGGAGCTGTCGGAGAAGTTGGGATTGTCGGATCGGCAGCTGCAGATGTGGTTCTGCCATCGGAGGTTGAAGGACAAGAAGGATTTGCCCCCGAAGAAGCCGCGGAAGACGTTGGTGCCGTTGCCGGATTCCCCCACGGATGACCTGAGGTTGGGGCCTGAACTGGCTAACGATTACGGTTCCGGGTCGGGTTCGGGCTCAAGTCCGTTCACCCGTTCGGAGTTGCGGAATGGGTTACCCCGGGGCGTGCCGGGGTATTATGAGTCGCCACAGACTATAATGGAGCTTAGAGCAATTGCCTGTGTGGAGGCACAGTTAGGGGAGCCATTGAGGGAAGATGGACCCATCCTAGGAGTAGAGTTTGATCCATTGCCACCAGATGCGTTTGGGGCACCCATAGGTATAGTGACAGAACTTGCGTTGCTATCTTCACTTATAGAAAGACTATATGCTTGTGTTGATTGAATTGTACTATACATTTTCTTTTGTATGCTTTGTTGTAAGTTTATTTTCGTGGGCTTTAGTTCTCTTAGACTCTTTACAGTCATACTCATATACAATTCGACTCCTAACTCAACTTTGTATACCTGAATTGTTTATTATCTTCACATTGTTCATCTACTAAGGTATCATGAAATATTATTGGCTGTAGTGTTCTATTTCTGACATATATGTGCTTTCTATTTCATTAAGTGTTAAAACTAGTTTCTTAAATGTTCTGTATTTTAGTAGGTGTGGTGCATGTGCCTTGTTTGGCTACTGACACCTCTGGCAATTTTTTTTTTTTTTGGAGCAGCCGTTACAGAACAGCAGAAGCGGCCTAATCTTGCCTTTGACAGTAAAATATATGAAAGACATGATGTTAGAACAAATAAGGTTGGTTTTCTGTATCCTATAACATTATAGTGTTTTGGTCAGTAAAATGAGGCCTATGTTGAGCTACTTTGCAACATATCTGTTTTTTTTTTTTTTAATCATGATTGTAGTAGATAATTATGAAAACTGAGTACCTTTTAATTGCTTGTCCTTCATGTGATTGTATAGTGGGTATTCCTTTAGTCCTTATGCTGTTTGGGCTTTCACCTTTTTCTGAATGACTTACTGGTATTACAAGCTTGAAATGTGATATAGGGCATTGTATTTCTTTAACCTATCTTTAGATGCTATTTGTGTACTAGGAAAAAGATTTAAGGTGGAATAGGTTTGGAGCTAGCTGCAGCTTTCATTGCTTGGGTTGTTAATAGTATGAGTAGACTTAGGTGTTCACTTCGTACATCTTTGTGTTGTTTATTTGAGTTTTGAGTGTCTTATGTCCTGTCTTGTCTTGCAGATGATGTTTCTAAAAGCTCTTATAGTACAAGTGTAGTCTTCCCTCTGTGTTTTCTTCAACAGTTTGAGGAACTGGAAAACCTGCTTTTATTTGATCTTAATTTGTGCTGCTAGGGATGAATATTTTTACTGCTCAGTTACTTTATTTGATATTTTGCTTTTAAATGAGCTCCATTCTAGGCTATGGCAAAGGCATTCCCTGAATATTCATTTCTTCCAAACCAGTCTGGCATTAGGTCTGATGCTTTTGGACAATGGACTCAATCTCATTTACATGATCCAATGGAGGGTCCTACCAGAACTCCTACTTTTGCACTTGGAAATGAGCAGCTATCAAGAATTCATACTGCCCAAGGTCATTCTTCTCGTGTTCGTCTTTTGTCTCAACAAGACAAGCAAGGGATTCCCTATCCATCTCCTCCTCAAGACATTGATGTTGCCCCCCAAAGGAAATCTTACACAAATGTAGCCAACGTTGGAATGAACTCTCACTTTACTGATCACCAAATTGTTGGACCAGAAAATGCTTATACTGCACCTGGTGGACAAGTTTTCCATAATGATGCAATATTGCGGATGGAGAGGAAACGGAAGGTATCTTCGAGCTATCTATAGTAACTAATGTTGTAAATTTTGCTGTGTCATTTTATATGTTATTTTTCTTCAACTCTTGAAAGTATTAAATATAATTTTCTTTGCAAAGGATATTTAATATTTTAACTTTCTTTATGTAGAGTGATGACACCAGAATTGCAAGGGAAGTCGAAGCCCAGGAGACGAGGATCCGGAAAGAACTTGAGAAACAAGATAACCTTAGACGAAAGGTTTTATTGAAATGAATTTAGCCTTCTTTCATACATTTAATAGAGGTCAAAAAACATCTCATTTTTTGATTAATCCTTCATTTTTCTTCTTCTCCATTTTAGAGTGAAGAGCGAATGAGGAAAGAAATGGAAAGACAAGATCGTGAGAGAAGGAAGGAAGAAGAGAAGTTGATGCGGGAGAGACAACGAGAAGAGGAAAGATCAAAGCGTGAGCAAAGACGGGAAATCGAACGAAGGGAAAAGTTTTTGCTGAAAGAACATTTAAGAGTAAGTTTGTTAGCATAATGGTCTTAGCTTTCTTTTGACTAATATTGAGACATCTTGGGATAATTCATGTATCCTACTCTCCTTTTTCATGTGGTCTATCTTAAAAGGCTGAGAAAAGGAGGCGTAAAGAAGAGCTTCGCAAAGAGAAAGAGGCAGAGAGAAGGAAAGCTGCCCTTGAGAAGGCAACTGCTCGTAGAATAGCCAAAGAATCTATGGAGCTCATTGAGGATGAACAGCTGGAATTGATGGAGTTGGCTGTAGCAAGCAAGGGACTTTCCTCCATTATCCATCTTGATCTTGATACTTTGCAAAACCTTGAATCATTTAGGGGTGAGCAATTTTTTATTATTATTATCATTATTATTATTATTATTATGTCACTTTCTGTAATTTTACATAATTGGTTTCTTTGAGTGTTCAGTATTTATCAGGAAATACTAAGAAAAAGGGAATGAGGTTCTACTATTGATACTTTATTATTGTACTGTAGATTCATTGAGTGTTTTCCCACCTAAGAGTGTAAAGCTGAGAAAACCATTTGCTATCCAACCCTGGATCAACTCAGAAGAGAATGTTGGCAACCTTCTTATGGTATGTCCTCATAGCCCCTTTTGCTTCATTGTAAACATATATAAAGATCCTTCCATCATCACACGTCAATGACAGTTTTCTTTTGCTCTGGTCCTTCTAAAAAGGGTTTTACACTTTTACTCTTTTACAGATTCCAACACTGGTCCAACTTTTCAATTCTTCATGATTGGCAACGATAGGTTAACGCCCTATTGTCTGCCTGTATAAGATAGTTAAGGTTATTGAATTTAGCCTTGCATAGATGTTAGACTGAGATCATGTAATCTATGGATGTACTGCATTCCTTATTACGTGTTTCATTAATAATTTTTTTCTTAATTTACCTAATTGCTTCAATTGAAGCTTCTGAGTTTAAGGTTTGAAAGCTTTGGTGGTCTATTTCAGGTTTGGAGATTTTTGATTACTTTTGCTGATGTTCTTGAGTTATGGCCTTTTACTCTCGATGAGTTTCTGCAAGCATTTCATGACTATGTGAGTCGGTTCAGCCTTTGCTGGTGATTTTGTGCTGTCAAATGAACTGTTTTTGTGCACTCTTTTTACTTATTCTGGGTGTTGAAACCATTTGATCTTAGGATTCAAGATTGTTGGGTGAGATACATGTTGCTCTTCTTAAGGTGATAATAAAAGACATTGAAGATGTTGCAAGGACACCTTCTACAGGATTAGGAATGAACCAGAATGGTGCTGCTAATCCTGGAGATGGCCATCCAGAGGTTGTGGAAGGAGTAAGTTGAGATATGTCTAAAATTTTGTCTGTCCTTTTCAGACAAACAGTAGTTTTGTCTAATGCAGTCCATTCCTGTAATGTGTTCTTCTTTTATTTTAGGCATATGCATGGGGCTTTGACATAAGAAATTGGCAGAAGAACTTAAATCAATTGACATGGCCAGAAATTTTCCGACAGTTAGCATTGTCTGCAGGATTTGGACCACAGCTGAAGAAAAGAAATATTACATGGTCATATGCAAATGATAAAAATGAGGTTCATTTTTCTGTATTTTACTTTATAATTTTCAGCTTATATTCTTATGTTGCCTGAATACCCCCATGTTTTAGTGCCTATACACTGAAAAGGACATATTTAGGATTTCAGTTTGCTGGTTCCTTATGAGCTTTTGTGTTCAATTTAAACTTTTGGAGGCTTTCTGTGACTATTGAATGTTTCGCTTATGATTTTGCATGCATTTTAAATCAACAATGGAATAGTAGTTTTTTATTTTTTAATCTTAATTTTGTGTCATTGATTAAGTGGATCAAAATGTATTTGTAACTGCAGGGAAGAAGTTGTGAAGATATCATTTCTACACTTCGAAATGGTTCAGCAGCTGAAAATGCAGTGGCAAAAATGCAAGAGAAAGGTCTATTAGCTCCTCGAAGATCTAGGCACCGGTTAACACCTGGAACAGTTAAGTTTGCAGCATTTCATGTTCTCTCGCTTGAGGGTAGCAAGGGTTTAACAGTACTAGAGCTTGCAGAAAAAATTCAGGTGAATTGTTTATCTTCATATTAAATACTCTTTTAAATTGTCCACTTTGTTCTTATGTCTCTTTTACTGAGGGTAGCAAGGGTTTAACAGTACTAGAGCTTGCAGAAAAAAATTCAGGTGAATTGTTTATCTTCATATTAAATGCTCTTTTAAATTGTCCACTTTGTTCTTATGTCTCTTTTACTGTCAGAAATCTGGTCTTCGGGACCTGACAACCAGCAAGACACCTGAGGCATCAATTTCTGTTGCTTTGACTAGAGATGCTAAGCTTTTCGAAAGAATAGCTCCATCAACATATCGTGTACGAGCTGCATATAGAAAGGATCCTGCTGATGCTGAGTCCATTCTTTCAGCAGCTAGAAAGAAAATTCAGATATTTGAAAATGGGTTCCTAGCTGGGGAAGATGCTGATGACGTTGAAAGAGAAGAAGAGTCAGAAAGTGATGAAGTTGATGAGGATCCTGAAGTTGAAGATTTAGTAAATCCTTCAAGTGCAAACAAAAATTCTGAACAGTATGATGATTCAAACAATTGCTCATCAAATGGAAAAGAAAATTTGGGTCATGATGTGGGACTTATTCAAAATGAGTTTGATAAGGATCTGCCTTGTTTTCCTGAGATTGGTTCCAAGGATGCTGATTGTCCGAGTTCTGTCACAGAACTACCTGTTGCTTGTGAAGATTTGAATGCTGGAAATCTTGATGAAGATAATATGGAAATTGATGAAAGCAAGCCTGGAGAATCATGGGTTCAAGGACTTACTGAAGGAGAATATTCGGATCTCAGTGTAGAGGAGCGTCTAAATGCTCTTGTTGCATTGGTTGGTGTGGCAAATGAAGGAAATTCAGTCCGTCTTGTTCTTGAGGTAGACTTCATTCCATATAATGTATATTTTGATGTTGATTTTTGTATTTAGTTTTTTAAATTGACATGAAGAGTGTTTCAGGATCGATTGGAAGCAGCAAATGCTCTGAAGAAGCAAATGTGGGCAGAAGCACAGATAGATAAAGTTCGTCTAAAAGATGATAATATTAATAAATCAGATTTTCCATCTCTTATTGGGATTAAAGTTGAAACACAATACACATGTCCTGCTGTGGAGGGCAACCAAAGCCCATTACTTGACATTAATATTAACAATATTAATAATGAAGCATCACCCAGCACTGCAGATAACCAAAAAGCAGCTCCTGGTGGACAGAGCCTGTCTATTGAAAAGCCCCCATTAGTTCAAGATCTCTGCACAGGTCCAGATAATCCTCACACTCAGCTAACTGCACAATATTCAAAAAGGTCACGTTCACAGTTGAAATCTTATATTGCCCACATGGCGGAGCAGATGTATGTCTACAGGTCCTTACCCCTTGGACAAGATCGAAGACGTAATCGATATTGGCAGTTTGTTGCATCTGCTTCTAGCAGTGATCCTGGTTCTGGCAGGATCTTTGTTGAATATCATGATGGCAATTGGAGGCTTATTGATTCTGAAGAGGTAAATTGTTTGTTTCAGTCTAGTTACTTCTTTCCATGGGCTGATCCCTGTTTTACTGATAAACTCAATTATACTTAGTTTTGACACGTTTCTTATACATATGGTGCATGCTCTCAAAGGATTGTGATCAATGGCTTTAAGTAGGGTTAGTCTAGTTCTTAGCTTGGTAATAGGAATTAGGAAGGAATTGTAAATCCCATTAAATTTCATATTGATCTCTGTAGTCTATATCATTAGGACACAGGAAGTCTTCATCTTAGACATTAAACACATTTCCTCCTTTGAATCTGTGATTCAGTTTTATTGTTTTTCATCAATATCTAACAATTAGCAAATAACAATATTGAGGATAACCTTTGAAATTTGAACACCAGCCCCATCCTTTTATTCACAGTAATTATTTGGTTTGCCTCTTTTCAAAGTTTCATTCTTCTATATTCCTAATTTATTGAGTCAGCTACGGAAATGTTATTGAATTTGTGGCTCTTTTATCTTTAGGTGTTAATGTTTGTGTGAGTTCTAATGTATCTTTATGCTTTGCGTTAATTATTACAATTGTTATAATGATATTTATTCAACCAATCCTATACAGGCCTTTGATGTTCTTTTGACATCTCTGGATTCACGTGGGATCAGAGAATCTCATTTGCGCTTAATGTTGCAAAAGATTGAGAACTCCTTTAAAGAAAATGTTCGAAAGAATACGCAAGGTGCCAGCATTGGAAGCAAAGATGAAATATCCATTAAAAATGAAGTTAATGAAACAGATTCCAGACTTGACTACGATGCTGGATCTGACAGTCCCAGCAGTACTCTTTATGGCTTGAACTCTGACACATTAGAAACTTCATCATCCTTCAAAATTGAGGTTGGTAAAAGTGAGATCGAGAAGAAAGCTGCCTTGAGAAGGTATCAAGATTTCCAAAAGTGGATGTGGCAAGAATGCTACAATTCATCAATATTATGTGCAATGAAATATGGGATAAAGAGATGCAAACCTCAGGTGGACATTTGTGATGTCTGTCTCAACCCTTATTTCTTTGAAGACTCCCATTGCAATTCTTGCCACCAGACTTTTCCCTCAAATAATGGATTTAATTTTTCTAAACATGCATTTCATTGCGGAGACAAGTTATCCAAAGATATTTGTATTTTGGATTCTTCTCTTCCCTTGCGGACAAGATTGCTCAAGGCCCTGTTGGCTTTCATTGAGGTGAGTTGCTGGTGACTTTGCATTCTTAACCTTCAGCTTTGTATTTTCCATTAAATTTTAAAATGTTACTTTGCACCCTCTTATGTCCTGTAAGTTTTGAGGGGTATATTGTATTCACATTTTGATTTACAGGCATCTGTTCTGTCTGAAGCCTTTCGATCAACTTGGACACATGATATTAGGAAGGACTGGGTTGTGAAGTTGAGCAAATCATCTTCTGTTGAGGAACTTTTACAGGTTTCATGCCATTTCAATTCTTAAAATTTTATCTTCCATGTCTTTGCATTATTTTAAAAATTGACAATCAATGTCTACTCAAAACATTTCTAAATTAAACAACCCATGTTGCAGATATTGACCCTATTTGAGAGAGCATTGCAGCGAGATTTTCTATCATCAAACTTCTCTACGACATACGAATTGTTGGGATCAAGCAGTATGTCAGAGAGTGCTGCACAAGCTTGTACCGATCCTGAATCACTTGCTGTACTTCCATGGGTTCCACAAACTACCGCAGCTTTGTCTCTCAGACTTTTTGAGTTTGATTCATCCATCAGCTACGCACATCTTGTGAGACCTGAGCCCCGTGAGGAGAAAGAAGTGAGAGAATACACAGTGAGTCTCTTTTTTCCTTGTTTTTTAGTAGACTGCTTTCAATCTTAAAGTTGACTGTAATGATAGGGTTTGGTGTTATCATGAAAGATTTGCCATGAATAAGCTGGGCTGTCAACTTTAATTTTATCTGAAAACAATGAAGCTGAGATGTTGTGTCCAAGACATTCACCAGGCAGATTGAATATCTAGTTCCGTCTGTACATGTTCCGTTTGTTATTTAGGCAACGGTCTGGGTGTTTGGCTGGTTCATGCTAATCTAATGAACAGTAGTCATCTAACTTGCTTTATTTTTGCTGCAGAAGCTTCCTTCAAGATATGCTCCATTCAAATCTAATAGAGAGGTTGAACCAGCAGAATTAGACCATGATGAATTCATTAAAGATAAATCTGCTACAAAAATTGTAAGAAGCGGCAATAAACGTGGACGAGGGACTAGTGATCAAGGACGGGGTAAAAAGCTATCTAAAAGAATATACAATTCCAAACGAGATACTGGCCGTCAAAATGTTAAGGTCACTGAGAGTCTAAGTCACAGATTAAAACAGCAGGTGCTAGGAACAGAAGGACAAGCTGGTGGACGTGGTCGCCGAACGGTCAGGAAACGGAGAGTGGAAAAGAGGGCTGTTGAAGATTTGTTGCTGGGCCATAGGGCTGCCACTCATAGCCCCAAGATTGGTAGAGAACCATTGAGAAGCTTGGATGAGGAATGGGATGGTGAAAAGGCAAGTCCCATGACTCCCATACCCATGGGGGTCGCAGACAACAGTAACAGTGCTGAAGAGGTGGAATCTGATGACAATGCCCAAGCAGTGGAATATGATCAAGGAAACTGGGAGGTAGGTTTTAATGGTGTCCCCAACAGATGGAGTAGGGATTTGGTTGTAATGAGTGATGAAGATGTGGATGCTTCTGAAGATGACAATGACAATGGCACTGAAGAGAACGAAGAGGAGGATTCTGAGGCAGATGCTATGAGTGAGGGTTCAGATGGCATGGCAAATAGAGTTGTGAATGAAGAAGGTTCAGACTCAGCCGTCTCCGAAGATTCTTCTGACTAGAACATCGATTTTTAATTGATCTATGAAGGAATTGCATCTCGAGGCTGCATTACATTTTTGATATTGCAGCTTTACTAGTTCCTGAGCTCCAAGTCATGTCATGGCTTGAAGAGTTTATGGTTGAGTAGATTCGTAGTGTATATTATCCATGCAAAGTGGAGCCTTGTATTTTAAAGCATGCTGAAGCAGAGGGCTTCATGCTGAAGCAGAGGGCCTTGGAAGCCAACCTCATTTTGTTTTTGTTTTTGTTTTTCTTGTAATAGATACTCATTAATTAATAAAGTTTTATGCCTCGGTTATCTTTTCATTGCTTGGAATAGTTATGTTATGTTTGGATGAAAAATTAGAGAAAAAAAATAAAAAAAAGAAAAGATTTATTATAAATTTTTATCTTATTCGAAAGTTTTATAAAAAAAAATAAAAATTTATAAATAATTCTTTAAAATTTTCTTAAATTAATTTTTGTATATTTCAATGTAAAAAATTTTAAAAAATTTAAGAGATCCAAATAAAGAAAAAAAAATTTATTTATAAACCTTACATTCTCCTTTCCTTTTTTTCTTTTTATTTTCTTTACATTTTTTCTCATTCCCTTTAAACTCTTAAACATATCCTTAAAAGTCACAAATGATTATCTCACTAAAATATGACGGAATAGATATAATCAGAAGCTTACATCTATCGAGTAAATTAAGAGGCCTGTTGAGTAGAGGGATTACGGGCGTGATCTGCAACCTGCTAGATGTTGTTGTGTTTACTGCTGCTGCTACTGCTTCTGCCTGAGGTTCTTTTTCCTTTTGTTATACGTAACACATACTTGGAGTTGATTCGTTTACTCCACCATATACACTTTTACGTATGTTTTTAAAGAAGTTATCTATAACATCATCCTACATCATTTCAAGTCTTTTTTTGACAGCACCTGACTTTATCACAGCCAATACATTTCCAGAATCACATCACCATTACGTTCAAATTTTAACAAAAAAACGCACATTATAACCACAAAGCAATTTGAGTAATCTTCATCAACCGTAATTCAAAATGTAATGCCTCAATCTAATTTTGTTGGATTTTATTTGCGCTGACGAATGCGTAAAACCTTACACAAAAAACTAAATAGCCATTTACAAGGAAGGAGGGAAAGAAAAAGTTAGAATGGTAGCAAAATGGAAGACAATTATACACAAGATGCATTTTGCAATGGCCACCAGTCTATTATGCCGCCAGAAGTCTCTTAATTCCGGCTTTCTGCTCCAATGTCAACCTTGTTGGAAACTTGATGTTGAATTTGATCCTAAGGTTACCCCTCTTAGAAGGTTCTTTTGGAATTGGCATACCTTCCTTGGGGACCACCTCTTCATAGTTTGGATGAATCACATTGTTTATGGGAATGGTCAGAACCCTGCCATCCAGAGTTGTGAGATGGACAGTGTAGCCGGTTAGAGCTTCTGCAAGTGATATCTTTTGTGTCACAACCAGATCATTGCCATCTCTTGTGAATACACTGTGGGGTTTCTCATCAATAATAAAGACAAGATCTGCAGCAATAACATTAGGTTGCTCATTTCCTTTCTCTGGGAAGGTGATTTTTGTTCCCTTTTTCCACCCGGGTTTGATTTCAATGGTTAAGATTTCCTCCACAGGCAAAGTTTTCCTGCAGACAGAAAGTAGGCAGAGAAAGTAAATCAATGTGGCTGAACAAGTGAGAAGAACAAATTCTTCCTCTTTTCAGAGAAGAATTCCATATAGAGTTCAATTAGCCTAGAAAAAGCACCCATATGAACTGAATTACTAGAATAAAGGCAGCTCAGACTAAACACAATTTGCAAAGCCGAGTGTTAAAGGCTAAAAACATTGACCATCAACACTTCCATGCACATCTTCCCTCTCTGTGTGTTTAGGTAGTACATATCTCACTGATAGTGGCAATGCCCCAAGCTGAAAAAGTACAACTCCTAACCAATATGGTATGGTGACTGATCTCGTTAATGCTCCAATCAGTGGCAACTCCACAGCCAACAATGGCACAGTGACCGTATGAAGATTGGCAGCAACGAGAATGCACATTAATTATAGAAACCACCACCATTCTATGGTATTGAGGTCCTTTTAGATTTTATTTTTTTTTTGGAACCTTTTAGATGTTTTATATTGATACCTTAATGAATTTCAAGTTTTCCACTGAAACAGTTTATACGGTTATACCACATATTCGAATTTTTCTAACTGCAAAAACACCAGCCCTTATCCAATGGTGAGAATTCATCAACCCAAAGAAAAAGACAGGAGGGAGGAGGAGAAACAATTATAAATTTCCCTACTTCTTTGGAAATCCAACAAATCAAGACATCTACCTATCTAAAGTAGCGATCACATGAACAAGACAGGAATGTATTAAAACTTTTCATTTTTAAGCAATCAAGTAAAAGAAATCATTCTGTTCATGAAATTTAGTTGTGAAAGGCTTTAAGCATAAATTGTACTAAATTGAAAGGCCAAGCAAAGAGTATTTACCCGCTTGCATCTGCAAGTTCCCTTGAGATCTTCATCTTTTTGGTAGTCCCCTTATAGAGTTCCTCAAGGCTGCAAGGTAATGTGTTTTCGATGGGAGGTGCCTTGCGTGGACCCTGACTCATGGGCCTGCCTTCACCAAATGAACTAAATATATCATCCCCAAATATTCCACCAAACCTTGAACCACCCCTCATGCCACCACCACCACCACCTCCCATTCCTCCAAATGGGCTTGAAATGCCGAAAAATTCCGCAAAAATGTCGTCTGCATTTCTGGGATTGAACCTAAACGTTGTTGGGCCATCACCAGTTGGGAAGAATGAAGCCCCACCAGCATCCGGAGGTGGCATTTGGCCTTTAAGGCCTTCTTCTCCATACTGATCATAAATTGCTCTCTTCTGGGGATCACTTAGAACCTGCAAGAAACCAATATACCAAGTGAGATTCTATACTAACAGAGTTACATTCCACCTCGCACACAGACAGAGGGTGAGAAATGAATTGAAACAGAAACAAGTATTCGTTCCCACAATTTAGTATATGAACAAACGTGTAGTTTGTTGTACCCAGAAAAGATTGAAATTTCAGAAACACAAGTGCATTTTTCTTCCTGTCACAGATATACCCAGAGAACAACATCAGATATCACGATTCTAGCAATTCAATTCAAGGTAGAAATCATAAGTCAAACCGAGGAACTTATTTACCTTCAAGGAAGAGCTAGATAAAGAGAGAAATAAAAAAACCTTACCTCATAGGCTTCAGATATCTGTTTGAATTTAGACTCAGCCTCTTTCTTGTTGTTTAGGTTCTTATCAGGGTGCCATTTCATGGCAAGCTTTCTGTATGCTTTCTTCAAGTCTTCATCTTTGGCATTCTTGTCAACCTGCAAAATTTTATAGTAGTCCACACCCATGTTTCTTCTTCTTCTTACAAAGGTTGAAACTTTGGAATGAGATTTCTGTGAGTACTTGCTTTCCTCTACGATGGGCCTTTCCTTTGTTGAAGCTTCAAGCTTCTGTCCTGTTGCTGAATTATAGATGATGGTTGGAATTTGGGAAGATTTTATTAGACTTCAAGAACAAAGGAACACTTAATAGAGGAGGAGATGTGTCTGGAAAGTACGCAACGCACCAACAAGACCAGAAGGGTGTGGAACTTTCCAGGGATATAAGGATTTGGGACAAGTCTAATGTACTGTTTAAGAGACTACAGCCGTACAGGCAAGCATGTTCTGCTTGGTGCCACCTGTAATTATAGATGAGCCCACAGAAGCTTGCTCACTCTAAGCCAGTTATATGATAAATATGAAAACTTGATAATTCGGAAAGATTAAATTTTTTAATATTTAATAAAGTAAATATTAAACAAAAAATAAAGTAATTAATATTTTAAGAATATTTAAAATTTATTTAATTTAATAATAAAAACTATTAAGAGAATAAATTTAAAAAATATATAAAATTGTAACTTCTAAAGACTTCAATTCCAACTATTTTTAGAATCAAAGAAGATAGTATTTTTAAGAATTTACTTGAAAAAATATTTTTTGTTTTTGGATTTCTCTCGCAAGGTGCAAATTTATTGATTAATGTGAAAAAAATAACAGAATTAAAGTGATGGGAGATTCCCTTAATTGCAGACAATCATTGCAAGGAATTTTGGAAATTAAAGAAAAACGAATGCATATGTAAAAGAAATGGAACAATTTTGAATTTCAAAATGGATGGCTAATGAGAAAAGAAACGGGGCCGTTTTTCCTTTTTTTGGTTACAAAAACGGAGCCGTTTTGATTGGAATGGGGATGACTAATGTGGTCAGTGGACTATGAAGATTGACCGAAGAATTTATAACATTCTAATGAGAACAGTTATCACATTTTTGACAACTGTTGAGGGAAGAGCTTTAATTGTTGTACTCTTAATTTGAAAGAACAAGAATTTCTTTTCACTTTTCTTTAAATATTTTTAGGTAAATGACATTTTATTCATTATTTATGAGTTTACTTTGTTAGTTTCACAGGAATACACGAATTTCATTGCAGATTGATAACTAATTTTAACAGTATTCTCCATTTTGAGTAAAGTGTCAAATGATATCATATTATCACCTGAGATTGTGGATCTCAACGTAGTATCTACAATTTAATTTGGAAGCCAATGTCTGATATCTTGAGCTCTCCAAAGTCTCGTGACAGGATCAATATATGTAAGGAGAATGAATCAATCCTTGAAGAAACTGATCCAAAGTTATTAAAATATATATATATATATATATATATATATATATATATTAAGCCACCATTGATTCTAAACACTGTTAGTTAAAAAACCTAAATGATCTAATCATGCTTATAACACACTTCATAAAACAATTAGATCAAATGCGAAAAAATAGGATCATAAATACCTCCGGCCATTGCTGTAATTTTTGAAGTTCCGAACTTTGGTTTCAGTGGTGCTTCTAAGCTTTCACTCTCGTCACTTTGATGGTGTATGTTAGACTGAATACGAAAGCAAGCTAAGAGACCCGAAACCATGAACACACATCCTTTTAAATAGCTTCTACCCATCACAAAAGCAGTTGCGGACGTGCAACCGAAGTGGGCGGTTTCTGAACGAGGAATGAACGCGAAATGCGGACGTGGATGAACGTGGACCACTTTAAGACTTAGTTTTCGGATCTCCGGCCAACGTTTCCGAAGATTACGTGAGTGGTTCTTAGAACCATTCAAACATTCTCCCACTTGATCCACATATTCCATCATATACTATAGTGAGAGATAAAATACATGAATCATGACGATAGGTCCTCTAAAGGTGAGTATTATCTTCCATGTATCACAATGTATCATATTTCTCAAGCCCATATAACTTAATGAATAAACCTAATATTTATTCTAGGTCCAAACTTTATTGATATTTCTCAAAATGAATAAATGAATATGCGCATAAACTGAAATGAGAAACATCACAAATAGAGTTTCATTAAAATAATATCGTTCTTACAACGAAAACTACATAAGGGAACCAAGTCCCATTCTTTCTACATGATCCTTAAATTTCAGTGGTGGCATGCCTTTAGTTAAAGGATCAGCAATCATCAATTCAGTGCTAATGTGTTCAATAACCACTGTTTTATCTTTAACACGTTCTCTTATGGCTAGATACTTAATGTCGATATGCTTGCTTCGACTACCACTTCTGTTGTTCTTAGCCATAAAAACAGCAGCTGAATTGTCACAATATATTCTCAATGGCCTAGAAATCGAATCCATAACTCTAAGCCCAGAAATAAAACTCCTCATCCATACACCATGTGAGGTAGCCTCAAAACAAGACACAAACTCAGCCTCCATAGTGGAAGTAGCAGTCAAGGTCTGCTTGGCACTTCTCCAAGACACAGCTCCACTAGCTAGCATAAAAACATATCCTGAAGTTAATTTTCGTGAATTAATGCAGCCAGCGTAGTCTGAATCAGAGTAGCCAGTCACTTCCAAATTATCGGTTCGTCTGTACATAAGCATGTAGTCCTTAGTCCCTTGAAGGTATCTCATCACTTTCTTTGCAGCTCTCCAGTAGTCTAAACCTGGATTACTCTGATATCTTCCTAACATCCCAACAACAAATGCAATGTCAGGTCTTGTGCAAACCTGAGCATACATAAGGCTTCCAACAACTGAAGCATAGGGAATGTTCTTCATTTGTTCTCGCTCAAGATCATTTTTGGGGCATTGATTCAAATCGAACCTGTCACCCTTCACAATGGGAGCTACACTCGGTGAACAATCTTTCATCCGAAATCTTTCTAAAACTTTGTTGATATAGGTCTCTTGAGACAAACCGAGAATACCTTGAAATCTGTCTCTATGTATCTTGATGCCAATAACATAAGAGGCATCACCCATATCCTTCATGTCAAAAGTTTTCAGAGAGGAATTGTTTCACCTCATATAGAAAACCTTTATCATTGGCTACAAGTAAAATATCATCCACATATAGAATAAGGAAACAAATCTTACTCCCACTAACCTTCTGGTATATACATTGATCCATAATGTTCTCTACAAAACCAAATGAAGAAATGACATCATGAAATTTCAAATACCATTGACGGGAGGCTTGTTTCAATCCATATATGGATTTCTTAAGCTTGCACACCAAATGCTCACCATTACTAGAGGAGAATCCTTCTGGTTGTTTCATGTAAACCTCTTCCTCTAGATCTCTATTGAGAAATGCAGTTTTCACATCCATTTGTTGCAACTCTAGGTCAAAATATGCAACTAATGCTAGAATGATACGAAGAGAATCTTTCTTAGATACAGGAGAAAATGTCTCTTTGTAGTCGATTCCTTCCTTTTGATTAAATCCTTTAGCTACGAGTCTTGCTTTATATCTCTCAATGTTGCCTAATGAGTCCTTCTTTGTCTTAAAGACCCATTTACATCCAATGGCTTTTGCACCATCAGGCAACTGAACAAGATCCCAGACTCCATTAGATGCCATAGAATTCATCTCATCCTTCATAGCATCGTACCATAAATTTGATTCTTTACAACTCATGGCTTGTGAAAATGTTTCAGGATCATTTTCGGCTCCAATATTATAGTCAGATTCTTGTAGATATACAATATAGTCACTAGGTATCGCTGATCTCCTTATTCTAGTAGATCTCCTTAATGTTGCATGATCTTCTTGAGGAGTTTGTTGTTCAACTGATTGAACAACAATTTCTTGTTCCTCATCAGCAACTTGATCCACCAGATCAATATCAGCATCTGATTGTGGATTCTCAATAACTGGTTGTACAATACCTGGTTGAACTAAAGGGGTATTGTGAACAACAACTAATCTCGTGCTTGAAGTGGATGGTTGAGCATCCGAATGATCTTTCTCAGAAACAAAGTCTCCAGATTGATCGCTCCCACTGATCAAGTCATTTTCTAGAAATTTGGCATTTCTAGATTCCACAATCCTAGTGGTGTGAGATGGACAATAAAATCTGTATCCCTTAGACCTTTCAGCATATCCAATGAAATACCCACTAATGGTCCTTGGGTCCAGTTTCTTCTCTTGTGGGTTATAAATTCTAACCTCAGACGGACATCTCCAAATGCGTACATGTCGCAAACTCGGTTTCCAACCCTTAAATAACTCAAATGGCGTCTTTGGGACAGCCTTAGTTGGAACTCGGTTTAATATGTACACTGCCGTCTTCAGCGCTTCAACCCATAAGGACTTAGGTAGCTTAGAGTTACTAAGCATACTTCGCACCATATCCAATAATGTTCGGTTTCTCCTTTCTGCTACACCGTTCTGATCTGGAGAACCAGGCATGGTGTATTGGGCAACTATCCCATGCTGTTCAAGAAACCTCGTAAATGGACCAGGTGCTTGTCCATCTCCAGTGTATCTACCATAATATTCTCCACTTCTATCTGATCTCACGATCTTGATTTGCTTACCGCATTGTTTCTCTACTTCAGTTTTAAATACCTTGAAGGCATCTAATACTTCATACTTATTATTAAGCATGTAGAGATACATGTATCGTGAATAATCATCTATAAAAGAGATGAAGTATTTTTGACCATATGCATCCATGTCTAGACAACAAATATCTGTATGTATGATTTCTAATAGTTCAATACTCCTCTTGGCACCTTTCTTTGACTTGTTTGTCTGCTTTCCCTTAATGCAGTTCACACAAGTTTCAAAATCAGTAAAATCTAAAGTACTAAGTACTCCATCATTTACCAATCTCTTAATTCTCTGAATGGAGATATGTCCTAATCTCCGATGCCACAACATAGAGGAATCTTCATTCATAACACATCGTTTCATGCCAACATTAACATGCATAGCGTCATAAGTAGTGTCATTTCGCAAATTAATATAGAAAAGACCATCAGACAATGTACCATTCCCAACAACTTTAGATTTATAAAACAAACTGAAAGATGTCTCATAAAATGAAAAGGAATAACCAAAAGGTACAAGTCTTGCAACTGAAATTAAGTTCTTAGAAAATCTAGGAACATAAAAGGTCTTTTCCAAATACAAATTAAAGCCACTACTCAAAACTAAGCTGCAGATCCCTATAGCCTCCACAGGTGAACTCATCTTGCTTCCTGAATAGATGTAAAGTTCACTTCCTACTGGCTTCCTTAGGTTTTGCATACCCTGCAAGGTATTTGAAACATGGATTGTAGAACCAGAATCAATCCACCATGTGTTATGATTAACATCAAACATATTAGATTCATAACAAACAAATGAGGTTGACATACCTTTCTTCTTAAGCCATTGTTGGAATTTAATACAATCCTTCTTCATGTGCCCCTTCTTTTTACAGAAGAAACACTTGGATTCCTTCTTAATTCCACCTTGGGGTGGTATTTTACCTTTCCCCTTTTTCTTGGCTTGGCTGTGATCCTTCTTTTCAGTTGTCATCATGGAACTCTCTCCCTGTTCCATTTGCAACCTCCCCTCTTCTTGAACACACATGGTCAAGAGTTCATTAATAGACCATTTTTCTTTATGTGTATTATAAGATATCTTGAAGGGACTGTATTGCGGTGGGAGAGTATTCAGAATGAAGTGCACAAGGAAGGAATCAGACATATCCACCTCAAGATTTTTCAACTGAGCCGCTATATCTCGCATCTGCATAATATGCTCACGCACACCTCTTGTAGTAGTGAGCTTCATGGATGAAAATTTCATAATCAGGGTACTTGCCAAAGCTTTGTCCGAAGACTCAAATTGCTCATCTATGGCCTTTAGAAGTTCCCTGACATTGCTGTGCTGCTCGACTGAACCCCGAATGCCAGCAGATATCTTAGTCTTTATGAACATGACAGAGAGACGATTAGATCGCTCCCATTTTTCATAAAGATCAACATCATATGGTTCACTATTTTCAGTAATCTGTGGCGGTTCATCTTTCCTTATAGCATAATCAATATCCATCCAACCCAATTGAAGAAGAATTCTCTCCTTCCAAATCTTGTAATTATCACCTCTCAATTCGGGAATTTCACATTGCATATCAGAGAAATTCACAGGCTGCATGACTGCAAATAATAAACGTACATGCTTATAATTTAAAATTTGAGACTAATAAACCATATATCATGTTTTACCAATGTAAATCATGCTTGAAAAATTATGAATTTAGTGACATAAAATTTGCCTGTGGGCTAAAAATTCTAATTCAATTAGATTCATATAAAACTTTATGATAAAACTATCAAATTATATTTTTTCTAATCCCTGTGGGTAAATTAAGAATACAACTCAATATTTTATCCTAATTAATCAGATAAAATACAATAAAAATTCCTGTGGGACAAAATTTATTATATCACGTATGATCAATTACAATTAATGTCATGTACCTTATGTGATCTAAAGATTCTTAATATATAATTTAAATAATTAAAGATGCTGTGGCTAATCTCTAATTAATTAAATTATATAGGTCACTAGACATTAATTAATTTCCAGACATAAATTATTGTAATAAACCATAAGCAATAAAATTAAATGCCAAGATATTCATGTTATTCATCTTAATATTGCATGTACAAATTGATGTTAATTAATACATACAATGACATAATAACAATATAACCAACATTAAATACATACAGTAGCAACATCCATGAATTGTTAAAGTTGAAAGTATCAACACAAAATTCAAACAATTTTATTTTGTCTGTTTAAGATGACAAAATTTTTCTTTTCGTACAAAACGTGTTTTAGAATGATTAAAACTAAATAAAGCTACAACTCCATACCAGAACAGAGGCGTAGCACAACTGGCAGTGTAGGTGCAGTGTGCCAGGTACTAGGTTCGAAACCCAGCAGGACCAGAGAGCTATTATTTTTGACAGCTTCTAAACGACAGCAGAGGACCAAAACGACTTGTCGTTTATGTCGTTGAAGAGAGACATTCCGACCCAAAACGACTTGTCGTTTATTTCGTCTTCAACCTCCAGCCTGGTCGAAGCGACCCGATTCCGACCCGAAATGAAACCCGACGGTTTTTTATCCATTTTTACACCAAAATATACGTTTCATAATACAGAATCGATAGAAATTCAATTTCCTAATGATTTCCTATCTGACTTTCTATTAAAAATGTTTGAATTTTAAACACGAAATCAAAGTTTTCATGTATAGAACATTGCCAAAAACTCCAAGACAATGCAGAGGTGTTGAATGGCTCTGATACCAAATGTTAGTTAAAAAAACCTAAATGATCTAATCATGCTTATAACACACTTCATAAAGTAATTAGATCAAATGCGGAAAAAATAGGATCACAAATACCTCTGGCCATTGCTGTAATTTTTGAAGTTCCGAACTTTGGTTTCAGTTGTGCTTCTAAGCTTTCACTCTCGTCACTTTGATGGTGTATGTCAGACTGAATACGAAAGCAAGCTAAGGGACCCAAAACCATGAACACACATCCTCTTAAATAGCTTCTGCCCATCACAAAAGCAGTTGCGGACGTGCAACCGAAGTGGGCGGTTTCTGAACGAGGAATGAACGCGAAATGCGGACGTGGATGAACGTGGACCACTTTAAGACTTAGTCTTCGGATCTCCGGCCAACGTTTCCGAAGATTACGTGAGTAGTTCTTAGAACCATTCAAACAGATTATAAATAAGCCCAAGAAGATGATAAAGTAACTAATAAATAAGCCCAAAAAGATGATAAAGTAACTAGAGCTTGATAAAATTCCTTACTATGAAAGTAAATTCTTTAAACAGATTATTAAACAATCTCAACTCATCAAGTAATTTAATTGAAGTAAAAAAAACAATCCTACTCGAAAAAAATGCCAATTGAAGCACATCGAAGTGCATGTAAACGCATGTCTGTGGTAACCAGAAGTTGAAACAAACAGTTATACCAAAGCCATCATCATTGACTTTATTAAGACTTCATGCCCTACGCAAGGAAGGAAGTAACTAGTGCACCCATAAACGCGTTCCTTGATATATTGCAACTTAAATACTGTATCCACAAAATTAAAACACATACCTTAGTTTTTTATAATATTTAAAAAATATAAAAAAATTCAATACTTATTTTATTTGATAATTAAAAAATTTATTAAAAGGTTGAGTTAAAAAAATATAAAATTATTTATAATCCTAACTCTAGCATAAAAATTAGCACATAATCATGAATTTCATATTGCAACTTGTTTCTTTCACAACAATAATTACGTTTTTAAGAAACTTGCCTTTCCTTTCCCGTGAGAGAAGCACGAGACTCTTGTCTCCTAATCCGGAAAGGGAAACTCCTTCTTAAAAAAAAAAAGCATACAAAAAGTTAATTGGGTAGAAAATAACTGACTGAACTTTTCATGCTTGGCTTTGGCTGGCACGCTTCCCGCTCCTTCCTTTCTCGCTCATTCCCAGTTGCGTTCACTCGTAAGTCGTTGTACCACAGTCACTCCGCTTTCAAGCCCCTCCCCTCTCACGCACATGATATCTAACTTCCAAAATTTTCCGGGACAATTTTGAGTTCCCTGGAAAATGCAAATGTCAGCGATTTCGCTTCCTCTTCTCACTCATTCCAACCTCTCATTTTCATATCCACTCACTTGCTTCCGTCCCTTTCCGTCTTCCACTCCGGCGGGAGACTTCTCGTCGCTTTCGGTGCCGCGCTGCACCGCTCGCGGGAACAACCGTGTGCGAGTTTCTGCCGGCGAATCAGCCCCCTCCGCGTCAACCATCGCCGTCGATAACTCCGATTCCGGCGACTCCACCGCTTTCGTGATCCGAGCTCGCAACCGGATCGGCCTCCTTCAGGTCATCACCAGGGTTTTCAACGTCCTCGGTCTCAGCATCGACAAGGCCACCGTTGAATTTGAGGGCGACTTCTTTATCAAGAAGTTCTTCGTCACCGATTCCAATGGGAACAAGATCGAGGACTCGGAGAGTTTGGAGAGGATCAAGCGAGCTTTGGCGGAGGCGATTGGCGGCGATGATGGGTCGGTTTCGGTGGCGAGGCCTGCGGCGAGCAGAGGAGTTGTGGTGAGGAGGCCTGGATTGATGGAGGGGCTAGGGGAGCGGAGGGCAAAAGCAGAGAGGATGTTTAGCTTAATGGACGGGTTTCTGAAAAACGACCCTATCAGTCTTCATTTCAAAAGGATATACTTCATCATGTTGAGTACACGGTAGCAAGATCACGGTTTAGTTTTGACGATTTTGAAGCGTATCAGGTGCAGTGGCTTTAAACTTTCTCGCTTTTGTTTTGGTAATTGGTACAGTGCTTTGTGTAATACATTTTGGCAAATATACGGTGTGCAAATATGGTTATGGGTGTTGGAAAAGGGAGAGGGGAAAAAGGATGTTAATGGATGGCAATATGTCAATGAGTAATTCAATATCATGAGAAAGGTAAGAAAGGTCCTGTACGATTTTGGATCACATCTTTCTAGATACATGAAAAATGAAGTCAAGCACACCTTAAGATTTTGGTTGAGTTTAAATTTACTTGTCTGCCTTTATATTTTGGCGGCAAATTCGTGATGTTTGAAACTTCATTAAAATAATAAAATCCTCCCCAACAATTCTAATGGAAAACCACATGAAGTTGACCTGCTAAATATCAAGACTTCCTTTAATTACAGAATGTTGAGATGATGAGTTGGTGCCGAGGTAATTCTAAAGGTGGACGTGTCGTTGTTGGAATTTTCAAGGGAGTGTTTGATGGAGAATGAGCAGTTGAACGAATATACCGCATATTGTGATTTATGCCTGCATTTTTTACAGTGAACTTTTTTGTAGAAGGAACTTATTCTTCAGATATGGAAAGTTAAAGTTTATTCCATTGAATTTGGTCTGTTTTATATTACTGAAATTGCAGCCTTGTAGGTTATAAACAGCATAATATAATATATTTTAGTATTTTGGCCTAATGTAGGTCATGTTTGAAATAGTTATCATCAGAAAATTGATTTTCTGTAATGGTATTTGTAGGCTTTGTCACATAGTGTAAGAGATCGGTTGATTGAACGCTGGCATGATACTCACATTTACTTCAAGAGGACAAAACCTAAGCGCCTTTATTTCCTCTCGCTTGAGTTTCTTATGGGTACTTAAAATGATACCGGAAATGTTATTGGCATGTGGTGACAAATCTCTTTATTTCATGTTTATTTTTTCCTCCAAGTTAGTTTGTACATATCTTGATAAGTGCTTGCAAGTATGAGTATCATGACTTATCTATAATAAGAATATATTCAACTTTCTTTTGTTGTTATTTAATTATGTAATTCAATGCAACCAAAAGAGCTTGTAGAATATAATAGATATTCAAGTGTTTTCTCTTTTGAAGGAAAAACAAATGCATGAATTAATATCATTTTAAAGCTTTTGATTGTGAGTGCAAAGTCACATTAGATTCTAATCTTAGAGTTTTAATGACAGTGCTTGGCCCTTGCTTGACGTCTTTAACATTTTTTGGTCAAATAATTCTTTAATATAGTATAAAAGTATCTTTAAAGAAGTCGTGTAAAGTTTGGTCTTTGTCACACCTAGTCTTAAATTTAAATTTCAGCACAAAGTAATGGTCATCTGCTTAATCAACTTTCATGTGATAGGTTATGCTAGAATTTTCTAATGATGGTGTATTGTATGACATTTGGAATTTTCTAATTATACTGTACTATACGAATAAAAATATGTTGATATTATGTATTCCACTATTTTTTATGTTGTGGTCCAAGAAAAGTATCTGTACATTTTAGAACCATGGTGGTTTATATATGAAAGAAACTAAGACAGTCCAAATATTCATTTCAGACTTATGGTATGGGAAAGTCAAACAATTAAATAAGTTAAATACTAACTGTTACTTTCATCTGGTGAATGTTTAATCAAGATTTTTGCTGGTGAAAGTATACAACTGTTGCTGTTCTTGTATCTAATGTTTAAGAACACCTGTTATTTGGATATCAGGTCGTTCCTTGTCAAATAGTGTCATCAACCTTGGCATCCAGGATCAATATGCTGATGCCCTAAGCCAACTTGGATTTGAGTTTGAAGTTTTGGCAGAGCAGGTGTTGTTAACGCTCAATCTAATCTTTGTGTTCTCCAGTCTAATGTTGTAATACTATAACTCAGAGTGAGCATTCAAGGTGGATATGTATATCCCCTAACATACTCGTATGTTACATCTTTGATATTCCAAGGAAGGAGATGCTGCCCTAGGGAATGGTGGGCTAGCTCGTCTTTCAGCATGCCAAATGGATTCATTAGCGACTTTGGACTATCCTGCCTGGGGGTATGGTTTTAATTTGTGATTGTTGTAAAATTTGTTTATCATGTTTGGGACATTAATATCTTCATCTTACAGTTTTCAGTTTTTTTAGATTTAAAACATAGATATGGGCTATAAACTGTGAAGTTGGCCTTATGACCTTGGATGTCTAATGCTGGTAGTTCTTTGGCCACATTCAGTTGTTATGATACTCCTAAGCTTTTTCATGTCTCAACAGTATTTATATGTACACAGCTATATTAGCCTATAACAAATGTCTAGATAGCTTAGTTTCTAAAATATTCACATTCTAAGAGTGTTTTTTATTTTAAAAATGCATGAATTTGGGTGATCTGCTATTTATTGATATGAACTCAGGCCCTACACCATCGGAAAGTTGATAAAATGCCACAAAAGTATATGGATTTTAGAAAAAAAAAAATCTGTCAGCAAGACTTTTCACCAGCTTCTGTAATAATTATGCCTCTGAAACCTTGAGCACCATAGAGGAGTTACATCCTATTGGGGAGTTAATTTTGCAATGTTTATTCTCATGTTTATTTTAAGTATGTGTGATGCTGGAACTGTGCAGGGATACAGAAGTGTACTTATTTTTGCCCTTTGCTTTATGGAAAATAATTATGCCTCTTATCTGAAGATTGGGTGCTGACAGCTGAATTTTGTGGTATTGATCTTCATTTTGCAGTTATGGGCTGCGTTACGAATATGGGTTGTTTCGTCAGATCATAGTGGATGGCTTTCAACATGAGCAACCTGATTATTGGCTGAACTTTGGAAACCCTTGGGAGATAGAGCGAATTCATGTAACATATGAAGTGAAGGTTTGAAAGGCTTCTCTTTTCTGCCTTTTATTTCATTTAATGGTTTTCTGTTGATATTACCTTCTTTCACTTTATCATCTGACAATTACATCCTGACTTCGTATCTATGTTATGCTGGATGGATTAGTTTTATGGGACTGTTAAAGAGGTAGATATGAATGGAGAAAAACATAAAGTTTGGATCCCTGGAGAGACGGTAAGAGTAGTATTTTTATCTGGTTTGACATGATATGCTTTCTTTCAAAAACATCTTTTCAAATAATTTTAGATATATGGTGTGTTGCATTGGTTTTAGACTTGTGGAACTGGAACATTCATATTTTGGATGAGGAACTTATTTCTCCAGAAAAGGTGGATACTAATTCAACTTAATATTTGGTAATATGTTCCTCTAATTGCAGGTAGAAGCTGTGGCTTATGACAATCCGATACCTGGTTACGGGACAAGAAATACCATCAACCTTCGGCTTTGGGCTGCTAAACCTAGTAATCAATTTGATTTGGTAATTTCTTCTCTTAAGAATAAATGCCTGTTCCAAATTTGTGACAAGATTACTGGCATGATGACATCATAATATAATTGTAAATAAATAAGAAATAACTAAGTGTAATTTTGTGGCTTTGGTATAAATTATTCATTTTAGATCTATAACAATGTATGGTCATACCTTTACTAAGGAGAAATTCTTCTATCGACTTAATCTACACAACTTGTGTAGACGAAGTCAATAACAAACTGACACATCATTATTGCTTCTTAAATAAATACTTAAGTTGGATAGAATTTAATGATGTTTTAGTTTTTTGTTGGGTTAGTCTACATAAGGCTAGAAGAATTTCTCTTTCCGCAGAGTGAACTAAGCTTTGAATCAGATGAACAGATGGTCTGCTTTAGTCTATTCATATCATTATTTTTAGTTTAATTTGTCATATCTCTTGCTTTATATGGGCTTAGGGTGAACTATTCAACTCTATTTTGCCAATATTATTTGTAGGAGGCCTATAAACACTGGGGATTACATTAATGCTGTTGTCAATAGACAAAGGGCTGAAACTATAAGTAATGTTTTGTACCCCGATGACCCTTCTCATCAGGTATGCCTTTAGTTAGAGTGATTTGGTTGTTGCTATTCTCTGTTTAGAGTTGCTACTGTTTGTCTTCTTAGCTTTGTCTCAATCTTGATAATGAAAGCTGGTGTCCTCATATTTTTGGTTATGTGTTTAAGGTTGTAAGAACCAGAGACTCCCATTCTACTTTCATTAAAGATTACTTACATTAGTTTCATTGTTTCCTCATTGTATTAGATAACTTGTGTATAAAGCTTTGCGATGTAGATTCATAGAATCTTTTAAATCTCTAATTATAAACTTAAAAATTGTATAGTGTATTGTGCTTAGTTTTTAATTGACCTTCCCGTGTCTTATGCATTCATTTTTAAATGATCTTATTTTTTGAAACTTATCTGTATTTTCTTTTGGTTGCTCAAGATAATTGTTTATAGAATTGATTGTCAAATGCACGGGCAAAGGTTCAGTGAAGGCACTAGGTGCTATTTGTTAAATTAATAGAGGGCTGTTTGTTTTCCTCTACTTTTTTTTTTTACTTGTCTCGACATGTTCCCTCTTTAATGTGTGCTTTAATGCATTAATATGTTATGTTTCTTATGCTTTCAAGGTTAAGATTCCATCCATTCTATTTTAGTTTGTTTTATGTGTTGTCTTCTCCCACACAATGTTGACTGTCTCCATTGGGCATAACAGTTGGCAGGAACATTACTCTAGAAAGTTTGTATAGTCACTTGAATCTCTCACAGATAGGATAACTTTGTGCAGTATAATGTTTTCCCCCATTCTGATCGGATGAGTATCCAATCCCTCTTCTCCTACTACTACTTTGAGTGTGTTTTTCAGGGGAAGGAGCTGAGATTGAAACAACAGTATTTCTTTGTCTCAGCATCTTTACAAGACATCATCCGTAGGTTCAAAGAAGCACATAATGACTTTGATGAATTGCCAGAGAAGGTTCAGTGTCAAATATTTTGTACTTTTGCACATTTGGTTGTTTGTTGGTGATCACTCTGTTGCAAGACTATATAGCAATCAATAATAAGTATTTTTTATTAGAATATTTTTATTGTTCCTCTATGACGTGGTGAGAAGATTCTGGTTTTCTATTGACCATGCTCTGTTCTATATTATCTGGTGACTGTTTCTCCGTGTCACTATTCATTTGTTATAGTGATCGCTGTCTGTTGATTCAATATATTGGTGACAATGGATGTGAATTAAAATTTATTTTTCATTAGTGGATGACTAGTGTCATAATTGTGTTCTCACTTTCTGTCTTGCAACTTACATTATGTCTTTCCTCTAATTAGGTTGCTCTCCATCTAAATGATACCCATCCATCTCTTTCAATAGCTGAGATTATGCGGGTGTTAGTTGATGAAGAGCATTTGGGCTGGAATAAAGCATGGGACATTGTATGCAAAATTTTCTCTTTTACAACTCACACAGTGGTAGCTGAAGGACTAGAAAAAATCCCAGTTGATCTGCTTGGCAACCTTCTCCCTCGCCATTTACAGGTATGTTCTCCAAGACATTTGCCTTCTGTATTTTATGTAGCATTTTACCTTTATCATTACTGCAAAACTGAGTGGCAGAAAACAGATATGTTTAATCCTTTTTTACCATTTTTTTTTGTTACTGGATGGTGCATTTATTTGTCTAGGCAGTTTTCTATGTGAAACAATGAACGTCGGTAATCCAGAGTGGAAATGTTGATGAATCTAAATTGTTTTTTGTCCTTGCCCTTTTTCAGATTTTATACAAAATAAATTTTAATTTTATGGAGGAGTTGAAGAAAAGGATTGGTTTAGATTACAACAGACTGTCTCGGATGTCAATTATTGAGGAAGGTGCTGTGAAGGTATTTTATAACAACCTGTCAATACTTAATCTTGTAACTTTCAGTAGGTTATATTGTTTTTACACACGTCGTTGAAATTTTATTGGACTGTGAATATTGTAAATTATGTAATAATTTGACTATCAGTTAAAGTTATTGTGTATAAGTCTTGAAACAGACTTATTGATTTGAGGTTCTGATATCATGAGGAAAAAAATGTCCTGAAAGTTTGAACTATTAAGAATAGGACAGCAATTTACATCATAACACATGCCAATTTACCATATATTTCCATGGCTCAATGATGGCTTCAATGCCATTGGCGGGTCCCACGTAGTTCAGGCAGTTGTCGGCGACCCACTGGGGCAGCATTGACAGTGCCCTCCCCTTTGGAAGTTTGGGAAACAACTTTTGCATGTGGACTGGTAGGATTTGATCAAAGGCCATTTGCTTGGACAGCATCCCCAATCTAACAGCCTCTCAAAAAGTGCAGGGTACTAGATTACTGAAGTTAGTGTCCTTGGTAACTCCCTCTTTTCACATCATTTGCTTGAACCTTACCTTGCCTGTCAACCATTACATCCCTATCACCTTCTACCCAGCCAAAGTACCTAGTTTATCTAATTCTGTCACAACATGCCGCTCACGCACCTTGGTACCTACCTTCACGCAATTACTTTCTATCCCTTTCCCATTTAATGTGCTTTTGCCATGCATGAAATGAACCCATCAACTTAGACACTATAAATACCCTTTTCCCTCACATTAAACAGATCCCTTAAAGCCTTCATATTCTCTCTGCTACACTGACTGTTAATTTCCCTTCATCTTTTTTCCTTTAAGCTCACTGTTCAGGTCATTTTCAGAAGTTACTAAGCCTCTAACACTCGAGTCTGACTTGGGGTATGTTGTTACCTCCCCTATCTATTCAGCTTGGGCTGTGTTCACCTTCTCAAGGCACTTTCAGTTACTAGCTTTTTTTGCTTATATAGCCTTCTTGAGGTGCTCTGTTCTTCCCCTCCTCTCTTTAAAAGCTGGGTACATTAGCTAGTTACACACCCATAGTTCATCATCCAAACCCACCCCCTAAACAATTTTATATTTATAAACTCCTAAATGCTGTTCATAATGATGTGTTACATGATACTTCATAAATTTTTTATTCAATAACCAGTTAGGCATTGAGTTCAAACCACTGACAGTGCATTAGGCTTCCTGATGTGGATGGCATACAAATGAAGGGCATCCTTCAGGGATATGTGCATTATGGCAGAATTTTTTGAAATTCATGATTATACAACTTAGAACAGTCTGTTTCCTCATGAGCTATTGTATTATCTACTTTTTAAGCTGAATAAAAGATGCATGCTTCTGAATTTTTACTTATTGTGGGATGGTAATTCAAGTCTATTGAGAAAGTGTTGGGGTTGGGGGGTGATTTTATCTTTTGTTGTTGAAAATGCTGTTCATAATGATGTTTTGCATGATACTTCATAAATTTTTTATTCAATAACCAGTTAGGCATTGAGTTCAAACCACTGACAGTGCATTAGGCTTCCTGATGTGGATGGCATACAAATGAAGGGCATCCTTCAGGGATATGTGCATTATGGAAGAATTTTTTGAAATTCATGACTATACAACTTAAAACAGTCTGTTTCCTCATGAGCTATTGCATTATCTACTTTTTAAGCTGAATAAAAGATGCATGCTTCTGAATTTTTACTTATTGTGGGATGGTAATTCAAGTCTATTGAGAAAGTGTTGGGGTTGGGGGGTGATTTATCTTTTGTTGTTGAAAGAACAGGATGTGCTAATGGAATATAGCAAGTTTAAAAGGGAAGGAGTATTTTCACTACACAAAATCACTTTTTTTTTATAACTTTCTTTTGGATCCAACTGAAATGCTTAAGTCATTCACCATTTGTTACCCCTTTAAGGATTGTTGTTGATTATTTGTTGGATTTGCAGAGTATACGAATGGCCAACTTGTCAATTGTTTGTTCCCATACTGTGAATGGTGTTTCAAAATTACATTTAGATGCATTGAAAACAAAAACATTTAAGGTATGTGATTTTATCATGCTGAATTACTTCATTGTCCTTTTTGGCTTTTTTACCTTGACTGATTGTGAAATCTTAAAGGAATTGAATTCATCTTTCAAATTTGCAGGACTTCTATGATCTATGGCCTGAAAAATTTCAATACAAGACAAACGGTGTAACCCAGGTAGAAAATTACAGTTACTGTTACAGTATATGTGTAATTGTTGTAGATAAATGAGAGGATTAAAGTGGCCCACTCTTGAATTGGTCCCTGTCTGTTGGAAGAGTTGCTATTTTTGGAATTGTGGTCTGTGACTAGTGTAAAAACTGCCTATACAAATCTTCACGTCTAGTTTCCCTGTATGAAATTTGTTCCCTACCTCCCTGTAATCAATGTTGTTGGGAGATTTGTGTCTAGTAATTACATCTTGAGTCCAGTGGCCATATAACTTCATGATGCTTATCATTTGGATCAACAATTGTTTGTATATATTCTCTTCAGAGTAAAATTTGTTTGTGGGACTTAATAACTGCAACTATTGTTCTATTGAGCATTAAAAAAAAAATGTGCATTGGCATGTGCAACAACTAATAATTCAGTGAATTGATTTTTGTCAGCGTCGGTGGATTGTGGTGAGCAATCCCAGTTTATGTGCTCTTATATCAAAATGGCTAGGGACTGAAGCTTGGATCCGTGATGCTGACCTTCTGGCAGGATTGAGAGATCATGTTGACAATACTGATTTCCATCATGAATGGAAAATGGTAATTTTTCAAGCCTTATTGTTTGAGGAATTTCTTTAGATTAAGAGAAACTGGATATGATCTGCTCTAAAATTCTTTTCTGTACTTTTGATATTGTAGGTTAGAAAGGTTAATAAAATGAGGCTTGCTGAGTACATTGAAGCAATGAGTGGTGTGAAGGTTCAAGTGAAATAATTTTTCCAAAACTTTTCTTCTCTTTCATTACTCTTATTGAACTTTGCTTGTATCTTTCTTAATTGCAGGTTAGTTTGGATGCAATGTTTGATGTTCAGGTGAAGCGTATACATGAATACAAAAGGCAGTTGCTTAATATATTTGGAATTATCCATAGATATGACTGTCTCAAGGTGAACATGTGTTCCTTATCTTTAAAAGAAATTATTATTCATAAATAAATGCTAAATTCAAGTGACAAAAAATAAATTTTCCCTCTAAAAGCAAAATATATTGCTGTATCTTTAGAATGTAAAACCTTTTTACACTAATTATTTTGCTCTTTCTTCTTTCTGTCTACTTGAGGAAACATTTTTTAGCTTAGCACCTAGAATACGCTGGGTGAGCAGTGCTTTTGTCTTCTTCTGATATCCCCCTCAGTTATGGTTTAAATACCTAATCATCTATATACATATATGTTTAGATACTAATCATTACTTATATTCAGAGTTATACTGAGGCATCAACTAATATTTTGCATTAACTTCCCGCTCTCTTGTAGAATTTGGACAAGAATGACAGGAGGAAAGTTGTACCTCGTGTTTGCATAATTGGTGGAAAAGCTGCTCCCGGTTATGAAATTGCTAAGAAGATTATCAAACTTTGTCATGCGGTAGCAGAAAAAATTAATAATGATACTGATATTGGAGATCTTCTGAAATTGGTATGATTCAACTTTTTTTTGTGGGGTTTTTCTCACTCTTGTTCTTCCTATTTGTTTGTATTTCTCACTATATAGCAGAACACATGATGGACCTGTTTGCTATGCTATATTTGTTTTGGCATATCTCGTTTGATCCAGGTTTATTATTATCTTGTAGGTTTTTATCCCTGACTATAATGTCTCTGTTGCTGAATTGGTTATACCAGGGGCTGACCTTTCTCAACATATAAGGTTTGTTAGTTTAGTGCCCATCTATTATAGTGCCCTTTTTAACTTGTGTTTTTCTTTTATCCTAGTAGACAATTAATTATTGAACTCAATATAATTAGCCTGAATTTCAAATGCTCTGGCTTATATGATTTTGGGATATCTAGCAATGCAATGTTGATGTTACTGATTAGCATATCAGTCCTTTGCATCCTGATTGATATTTGTCGTGCTCATAATGATCAAGAAATAGCAGAAAGTTTCAAATAAGAGACATGGAGAATGAAGTAGGACCTAGTGATGTGGATAATATACCCCTGGAATAGCTTTTGTGAAAGATATTGCTTTTGATAGAATTGAATGATTAAGTTATAACCAGTATCCCAATTGGTTTGAGCAAGAGCATACACGGCCAACCCACTGTTTCAAACTGATTTGAGCAAGAACATACATGGCCAACCCACTGTTGCAAGACTAAGTCATGGTCTTCATGTCTCCGTGATTTTTGGTCTTCTGAAGGTAATTGTAATATTGTATTCACATGTACCACATGACAACCAAGGCTGTGTGCTTGACTACGTTACACTTCTTGCTCAATATTTTCTATTTTGCAGACTTTTTTTTTTTTAAGTTTTGAGAAGTGCAATGCAGGTTTGTTGCATATTGACAGCAATAATTGTCCTATAGCACTGCAGGACATGAAGCATCAGGTACTGGGAGCATGAAATTTTTGATGAATGGATGTTTACTTCTAGCAACAGCAGATGGATCTACAGTGGAAATAATTGAAGAAATAGGATTGGATAACTTGGTGAGTGATAACTTATATGATGTTTTCATGTTACTTGACACAACATGTGCTCTTAATAAAAATTGAGAAAGGTTCTCATATTAGATATTTAGGAATCAGGTTTCATAGACATCTTTTCTACGTTCTCTTGACCAATAGGACTTGCTTTCTGTAAATCTGCTTGGGAGATGTGCTGATCTGTCACTTGCAAGTTTTTTTAAGATACCTTAGTATTCTGCTTTGTAGAAGCGATAGAATCATGTAGTTGACTTTGCTGAACTCTGCCTTGGCTACATGATTGCTTATCTAAAACTGCTTAAGAGAAAATTTAATTTCAAAGCTCAAACTTTGTAAATATTTATAATATCTTAAAATAATGGAGGCTTTCTTTGATCTTTAATGGAAACCTTGCATTCATGTTAAAAAGATTGATTTAGCAGCTTCAATTCAAGATATCTATACTTGTTTCAGTTTCTCTTTGGTGCAAAAGTGCAAGAAGTTGCAGAACTGCGTGAGAAAGGATCTACTTTGAAAGTACCTCTACAATTTGCACGTGTTGTAAGGTATGAGAGCAAATTTTTCCATCTTCAAAGAAAGAATAAGTGGATTTTTGGATTTATTCTTCTAAACTAGTGATGTCATTATTAAATAATTATCTTGCAACTTATTTTGGTTAATAGCCTTATAACCAAGTTTATCCTAGTAAACTTTCATAATTATAGGAGATTTTATATTGGGGACATTGTTGGAACTGTCTCGAAGTCAATTTTCATCCTTTGCTCAAAGAACATGCATCAGATGGTTAACCTTTTGTCAATTTCTGTTTCTAGGTGCAAAGACTTGTAGTAAGTGCCTTCGATATTCATGATTTTGATGATGTGCTGTCCACTTATCACAGACGAGAAATTGGCTTTCAAACCCATTTATTTAAAATAAGCAATGATTTTCACCAATTTCTGCCCTTCCTAAAATTTGTTTCCATTTAATGGGCATGAATGTCATTAAACTCTTATAGGACATAACTGTTTGCAGAAATTGGCCTTACAGTCTCTACTTCCCAATTCTATTAATAGTATTATGTTGGTTGCAAAATTGAATTCTGGAGCTTTAAATGGGGTTGGTAGAAAATATAATAGAAGCCTTTAGCTTATCAGATAGCCTTCGGAATTTATTTGAAAGGATGAAATGAGTGGTAAATTTGATCATCTGCTGCCGTGGCGAAAGATTTTATCAGCCACAGTTGCCATTTCTTTCCAAAATTTAATTTAAATTATATCGTACAGACTATTATGGATAACATTTCAAATTACAATTTAGTCCTTCAAATATTAACTATTGACATATTATGCAGTGACTGGCAATTTTCAAGGCCCAAAATTAATTATATATTAAAAAAAGAAAAAACTTACTAGCAATCCTTCAATTTTGTGCTTTCGATGACTAGCTGCTATTTATCTAATACTACATTCAGGATGGTTCGAGATGGATATTTTGGCTATAAAGACTACTTTAAATCCTTATGTGACACTGTGGAAGGTGGTAATGATTTATATCTTCTTGGCTCTGATTTTGGGAGTTACCTTGAGGCACAGGTACTTCGTATTCTTTTGAGGAGTCTCCAAACCATCCATATAACTATTCATTTTTTTTAAGATGTTGGGATTTAACCTTGATTAACTATGATAACAGGCTGCTGCTGATAAAGCATTTGTTGAGCAAGAGAAGTGGACTAAGATGAGTATCCTTAGTGTTGCTGGCTCTGGGAGATTTAGCAGTGACAGGACCATTGAAGAGTATGCTGAGAGGACATGGAAAATTGATCCCTGCAGATGCCCTTTATGATCTCTAGCGTTCCACTAGACCTATATATCACTACTGATTATTAATTAATGATGATCTGTTTTTATGGATAGAAGTGGTTATTGGAAATTTTAGTGTATGTATGGAAATAACTTTACTTTAGAAAAAAAATTGCTTTGTTTTAAAAGTTCTCTTAAAAAGATTTTAGTTATAAAGTGTTTTGATCAAAGAATAAACTAATACAGAGCCCAAAGTAAACACACATGACATAGCCGGAAGAAATGAAAGAATGAAAATTGCTGTAGTTGAGCGAGATATTTGGAATTTTTAATACCCAGAGGCGTCAATTGCAGTCTAGCCTCTGGCCAGCCCATTTTTGTCGGCTGGACCCTTGTGTTTCCATGTTTGCCGACAAAAGCGAGTAGTCCAAAAGGGCCTGCCTGAAAATCTATGTATTTTGGGACTCTGCTCGCCAATTTCACTAGACCGGGCCAACATTTTAACATCTCATTATTTGTCTAGGTTTATTGAGGAAAAAAGGGTTTAAATTTTTTTCGACACGTTTTGGAGGTTTTCTTTTCGTTAAAAAAAAATGGATTCAATTGTTGATGCCTTGTGACGGAACAAATCAGTATTTAATTCATAGTCTGTAGAGTTAAGGTTAGGTTGTGAACAATAATGGCGTGATTTTTATGGAAGAATAGCGATTTTGGTAAGTGTTCTGGGTTCCTGGGGCTTTTCAGTTACAGTATGTTCATTCCGCCGTCCAAACCGCTATAGCTCCGATCAGGGGTACCTGTAATGACATTTTGATAGTATTATGAGAAAAGAAAATTAGGCAATATCTCTAAATAAGAAAGAGAAGACGGGTATATCTCTAGATAAGAAAGAGAAGACGAGAAAGTGGTATGAGTATTCAGAATCCTCCCTTTAATTGAAATTCCTCTTTTTATCGTTGGTTTTCTTTTTTCTTTAACCTCTTTTGTCTCCATCCGGTAATGCCTATATTGTTATGCAAGGTCTCTCTTTTTTCTGTCATGTATTCTTAGTAGATATTTTATTATTTATTGGGCCAAGTCTTGTCCATGAGCCCATATCTGATGGGTTTACCATCTACTAGTACGGTCCTGTATGACCACATTTACACCTAAGGTTACTGTTATACGAGGATATCAGTGTTTATTTGTTCAGCGCTTCCATGGCAGAGGCATGTATGCAACAAGGCTAGAAGTGAAACGACAGCAAAAGAAATGACAAATTAACAGAAAGACGCTTATCTCTGATTGCACAGGGAGAAACTATGTGGTGTCATTTCATTTTATAGAAAATTAGAAACTAGCTCTTCCTCAGTGTTGAGCGAGATCAGTCGGGAGCACTTCATCTCGAGTTGTCAGATGAAATTGTGAAGCATGTTGATTCCCAATGACTACATGTGGAGTAGTACATGATCAAGAAGTTGAGCATCATGAAGAGCCATAGCAATAAAATCCTGGCACGCGCAACTATTCTCACAAGTTAACATTGCTCCACATATAGCTAGAGCCATAAAATCTTGGTCAAGTGGTAATATAGACTTTCTGTATATGCATATTTCACTGGATTACAGTTCTTTTCGTTTGTTAAAATGACAAGAGACTATCAGGTTAGAAATATAAACACACAAAAAATAAATATAATTAATAAATTTTATAACTTTTTATAATAAATCTTTAATAAATAAAATTTATATTTATCTCTGTGTGATAAAATATCATTTAAATTCATATATTACCTCATATTTATAATATTAATATAATTGTTTTTAAATGTTAAGATTAGAATAATATATTTTTTTGTATGATAAGATTAGAATAATATTTTGTTATGTTAAGATAAAGGTTAGTTAATTTAATCAAATAAAGTGAAGTGTATAAATTTTAGATGAAAATTAGACTTAGTACAATGAAGTAAAATTTACCTTATAAATTATTTTGTTCGTGAAAATTTTTGCAGATATGATGGCTAACTTCAGTGTTGAACGAGATCTAAGAAGATATGGAGGAATCCCCCAGCTGACAATAAGAATTTTTACTGTTTTTTTATGTAATGGGAATCTCTACTCTGTTTTATGTTTAATTTTCATTCTTTCGGCCTTGGCCCCGTTTATTTAAAACAAAACTTGACTCTTTTACCCAAAAAAAAACAAAAAAACAAAACAAAACTTGACGCTTCAGTTACACAGCGCCTGTGTCTCTTGCAGAAGAAATCGGGGGAAGCTGCTCTCGGAGTGGAGACTACAGAAGCAACACAATGGCGTTGGCGCTGTATCGTTTCATGTATCTGCTTCCTGCCATGTTCTTAGCTTTTTTTCCTCTCCTCCACACTACGCTTTCAGCTCAACCAATCAACGACTTGATCTCCGAAATGCAGCAAATCAAGCTCAAAATCGCTCATTTAGGTAAGACATATCATTCACTGCCTCCCATACATTGAACACGGTTTTCTGTTTTCAACGGGTGGGGCTGATTCGGTCAACTCTTAATCTAAATTGAATGCAATTGATTCTTTCTGGTTTGTCTTTTTTTGAAACTTCTTCTGAAACAATATTATTATGGTTAATTTACTATGTTTGTTCAATTTTTTGAGTTTTTTCAAGAGGGGGAGTAAATTATCTGGGGGTATGTAGAACCCTCGATTGCTGGAAGCTTTCCTGGTTAATTCGTTGGATTATTGGCATTTTATTTTTACCAGCCACCTGGGATGTGATGATAACTTTCTATGGGATAATCCACCCATGTTAAGATTTTTTTCAAAATTGAGGGTGTGTATAAACTTGTTTCTGTTCTGTGTATCAATTTTATGTTGAGAAACAAGCTTTTCTTTTTATTTTTTTGTTGCATTTCGTTTTGAGAGATAACTTGTATGCAGAATCCGTTCTTGAAGAAAACAGTCAAAAGTTAAAGGAAAGGGACCTCTATCTCGAAGAGTGTGAAAAGCGAATGGATGAAATGTTGGAAAAAATCCATCATCTGCAATCTATTCTCTCTAGTATGAAGGTTTGTCTTCCAGCAGTTTGAAATTATGTCATCTACATATTTCCTAAAAACCCTCAATTTTTTTTCCTCTTCTTAAGTACTTTCTGCTATATTATTTGAGTACAAGTTATAGCGGGAAGCAATATCCCGTTGGCTTCCTTTCCTTCCTGACCTTATTCGATTGTTCCCCCTAATTTGTCTTACTTTTCTAATTAGTAGATATTTTGCTTGACCTCCTTATACACTTAATTTGGCCTTATTGATCTAATATTTGTGATCTAGGCAAGTTGCAATTAGTTATTTCTTCTCATATAGTTTATTATTTTGCACATAATTGGAAAGATACGATTATGCATCAAACGGATACCTTCCCACAATTTATATGTTTGATAATGATGCAGGCTGATTCATTGCATGCGGAGAAACGAGTTAAAGCTATGGAGGAAGAGGTTTGCTTTTCCCAATCCCTGCAGAGTCTATTATTTGCCCCCCCCCCCTCTCCCTCTCTTTTTGGTTATTAATATAACAGTGAATAATTTACAGCATTTATTGTCTGGATTTATTTGAAAGTTCAACTGATTTGAGAAATAGGCTTGGAAATGCATAGGTACAACTTCTTTGGTCCACCTTGAGAAGGAACAATTTTGATCTCCATATTTTAGCATCTAAAGCACAAGATACTGAAGAAAGACTGGAAGAGGTTACTACACGAGTTGAAAAGGTTTATGTCTATGCTATCATTTTTTATTGTTATTGTTATTTTATTTCTTACATATATGAACAGATTTTTTAGTGTTTTGCACATTTTGGTTATAGAGGTTACTATGGGTCATGCTAAGGACAATTCTTGTGTATGTTGAGGAAATGAATGATTTCCCACCAGTTTGGACCCTAAACAATGAAATCTACAGTACATTTATCCATAATATTTACTGAAGCCTACACTCAAAGTCATACATATAGCCATGGAATTGTGCCTGTGCAACAAGAACTGTAGAGTGAGGATCCCTGAAAAGTTTAGTACTGAAAGAGCAACTTTAGGTATTCTACAGGGGAAGTGAAATTTTGCTGAAATACATGATTCATTCTAACATATTCTTGTTGATGCTCCAAGACTAATTTTGCTTATGGCTTTATGGTTTGTATCATTTTCTCAAAGGGGGACTTACGTCACATATTGTTATTACTCTCATCTTAGGGTAGGAACCATCAAGCTTAAGAGTCTAAGATAACCAAAAGGGAAAATAGTGGCTTGTGTATAAATTACCTATGGTGTAGTATACAGTGAGTTTTCTAACTTGGCCTTTCCTTGTGAACCACCAACTAGCAAGCTCTTTAGTGTAGGACTGATGGACATGACATATCAAGTGGAAGACATAATTATCCATGTGGCAAGAAAGTTGGCTTAGTAATATATATAATCTGTTCTAATGCAGTGTATAATATATTGTTGCTGACAAAGGTTTCAGTTGATATCATTACCCATCATGCAATTTATCATTTCTTCCTACCCACATTAACTAGAGGCATGGTTGGGATAGGTCCTTGCATTTGTTGATGTTATTCATCTTTTCTATTCAGATGGGTGACATTGTGACTGAACAGTGGATTCAAGTTCAGCATCTTGAGCAGGCTCTTCACATTGCTGAAGTACATAAAGTTCATTTTTGTAGTTAATTTTTGGAAACCTTACCAAATATACAGTATTCTGTTCATGTGCTTTTTAGCTTCTCATACATTTTTCTTTTTTTCTTCATGGGTGTGTGTGTTTGTATACATGCAAAGATGAGGACTCTGAAGGCTCAAAGGCTAGCAGGCCTTACAAGATGCACATTCTTGAAGGTAATTCTAAATATTTAAGATAACTAGTTAGAGCACTTCAGTCTAATTTGTTAATTTAAAGATAAATAATACTTAATATCATCCGCAATGGCATTAAGCACACTCATCCAGTGTGATATTTCTTATTGAAAGATACGTGGGAAATTGCTGAGGCTACATTGCATATTCCCAGCAGTGAGTACATTTATATATGCCATGAATCACAATTTCTCATGTCTCTACTCTGATCTTTATTTGTTCCATAGTTTATCAATGGCTTTCTTGACGATCTTCGGGCACTGGATTCATATTTATTTGGTGAAGGGACTACAGTCAGTTCACTCTTGTCACGGGCTGTGGATCAGTTGAAGAGATCCTCTTCAATGGCTAAAAAGTATCACCATCAGGTCTGCATGAAAATATATAATTATCTAGTTAATATTTGAAAGATTTTTGTAAAAGAAAATGGTCTTCTAGACCTTTAGTCATTTATGAGAACCTGAAGTAATTTCTCTGTAGAAACTTAATGACAGATTGATTTTATTTCAAGTTTCATATGCTTATATAAAATATTACATGGTTTCTCACATATCTCACATCCTTACTGGGTGTAATGAGTTTAAGAAATTCCAGCATTGTAAATTATGAAATTCAAAATTTTTGCATTTCTGTTATTTGAATATGGATTTTTCTATAAATGAAGGTCTTTATAAGATGTTATAATTTTGGGGATACAATTAGCCCTTTGTATTGTTTAGCATTGTAAGGCATTCCTCTTTTAATGAACCCTATATCTATGCTGTAACAAATTTCTTTTACATAAATGTGTAGCTTCAAGGTTTCATCAAAGATTTGATGAAGAGAAATGAATTGACTGCATCTTTTGCAAATGATGAATTAGTTTTCTTCCTGGTAAGATTTCAGTTGAATTATTCAATCTCAAAGTCTTAGATTATAAATTCTATCATTTGACAGATCTTTGTAACTTATGATATATTTATAAATTCTATGGTTTTCAGGCTTCTGCTCTAATCACCTTTCCTGTAATGAGTGCCTGGATGTTGCTCTCATCATAATTGCTGGGCAGGCAAGATTTTTTTTCTTCCAGAGGAAAATGTCCTCCTTACTGCTATCTATAGTGAGAACTTTCTTCCTACTCTTGTGCTTGGAGAACTTGTGATATGTTTCTCAGTGACAGTGGACAGATGTCAATTTGATCTTGAATGGTAGCAAGTGGCCAATAATGCTTCTCTTGGTGCTAGTTTTGACAGCAGATTTTTAATGTTGCAGCTTCAAACTTTTTTCCCCCTGTACATAACTCTGAATTGCATGCTACTAGCCCTTAGCACTATAAAACTAAAGAAGTTGAGATAGAATGATAGCAAAAAACTTCATGGAGAAAAACGAAGAAAGTAGAATCTTTTAAAAGTAAAGTATTTGCAATGCTGGCTTCAGGCATGATGTTCTGCCCACACAGCTTTGTTGATGTCTCTTTACATGATATATCGGAAGTTGTCACGGAAATTTTTGGGAAGGACCAAAGAGGGGGGGGGGGGGGGGGGGGGGGAGGGGAGGGGGAGAGGTGGGTTTATATGACTATCTTATGGAGTCCATTATTCGTTATGAGACTGGAAAGAGCAGGTTTTGTTGGGGATGTGTATCTCTGTTGCAGGATGTGTTTACATCTTCTTATGTTCCTGCTAATCTCAACAATAAGGAAACCTTGTCTCTTAACTACAGGAATTACCATCACCGTGTTGAATATGCATAGGACTAGTCAGTGAGGATAACAATACAAAATCCAAATTCATGGCCAACCAACCCTATCCATAGAAAACGTGAATTTTATGTCCATAATAGAGAAATATGCACCAATCTCGTGTTGACTTTGAGTTTATTCTATTGATCTCATGTTTATGATAATTATATCAATCTCCCCAAGTTTAAAAAAACACTTGTAAAATTGATTTTATACTTGTTGATAGATCTGTTGAAATCATTAAATCTTAGTCAAAATAAAAGGAGTCAAATTCTATTTACTCTTTTGCAGGAAAAAGAAGTTTGTCTCATTGACATTCATTTTCAGATTGAACTGAAGAGCAAACTAAGTAGGTTAACGGCTTTTATTACTTGATTCACCTTCCATTTTAGAGCTAGTTTACGCACAAAAGTAAGGGTGAAGATGAAATTTGACGCAATATTTTTGCTTTGACTAAGGTTTAATACAGAGTTAATTATCAATTACGAATGCTTTTTTTTTTGTTTAATTACGAATGCTTTGACATTATATATTTCATTTTACCCTTCATCCCCAATGGTTTCTGCTTCTTCATCTCCATCTTCAAATGTTAACGCAGACAAATGCAAGCAAAATGGTAGCCACGGCCATTTGGATTTTTTTTTTTTTTTTTGGTTGCAAATTTGAACGTATTTATATTAAACAATTTATATTTGAATAAAAAGAAAAAAAAATTTAATTAAAAAAGAGAACTTTTATTTCAAACTTTTTTCTTACTTCTCACATCTAATTTAAGAGTTAAAAAAAGTTATAATAAGATTTAATAAATGTTTAATATTAACTTAGTTCAAATAAATCTTTAAACAAATTAAATATTTCCTAAAATTCTTTAAATTTACATAAATTTTAAATATCGGATTTTAATTTAAATAATTGTGAACTAATTTTCTAATTTGTGAAGCATTCTCTAAAGTCCAAACAATAATTCTCTGTATTATTTTTCCATGTGTATACTTGTCAATGTTGTATTGGTTATAGACATAGTCAAAGCAACATGGCCAAGATCAAAGGTAAGCAGAACCTCTACTAACGAGTCGATTTTAACAGCCAAATTACTGCTCTTTTTCTGTCTCTATCCATAAAATTTTTATCTGATCTTCAAATCGCAATCTCTTATACGATCCCCAAATCTCAACCACATCCTTCGTTTTCTCTCCCATGGAAGATACAACGTGGGAGCAGAGACTCCAAGCCTTAACCCACATCCTAACCAGCCCCACAACCACACCAACGCTCCACTCTCAGTTCTTCGTGGCCTCCCAAATCCCCTGCTACCTCAAATGGGATTACCCACCTATCCTCTGCTCTGATCCCTCGCTTCTCACAAGATGGAGCTTCTCTCTTTTCCTCACAAGGGTCTTCGGATTGGGGCTTCCTCAGACCTCATGGAGGTCCAAGTGCCCATTCCAGCAACCCCCGCCATTGATTCTTGCAAAGGGAGTGGAGGAGGCACAGTGGGGGCAGGAACAGAGGAGGGCGTATGTTAGGAAGAGGATGGCTAGGAAACGCCTTGGGATAAAGGTTAACCTCCTTGTGCCCATTGTGGTACCCAATCTTTTGTTGTTGTCACTTCTGATTTGGAATCCATTTGGCAACGAAGAGTGACAACCTTTTATCTTATAATTTCGATGGTTTTGTTTTGTGTGAGACCGTTTTTGTATGATCACTGAAAATGAGCTCTTGAGCAACGCTGAATGGCTGAATCGACGTGCAATAGCAGTCTGCAAGTACTAACTTTTGTGAGAACTAAGAACAGAGAAGCAGTGAGAAGCAGTGAAATGAAATGAGAAGCAGGAATGGAAAAAAACCATGCGGTCTAAGATAATGTGCTGTCCACTAAAATGATACCTTCTTTTTACAAGGTATGATCTAGTGGAAAATGGTTTAGAGCAATCTTAGTTGCACTACAAATTTGCAAGGTTATAGTAATGCTTTTCTACAGATATTCACGTATAAATCTAGTGAGATGTGTTATATATCAAACTCTTTACACTTTCTTCGTAGGGACCAAAAAAGAGAGAAATTAAGCAACATTGGAATGTATGTTTCCCTTTTAATAAGAAAGGTGTAGGAATTTAGTGTAGAAATTTCGTGTAAAAGGATCTTTTCCCTAAATATTCGGCAAAGGAGTGTGAGGCCTCACCTTTGTGACCCTGTTATTTTTCAAATACATATCTACTCAATTCAAGGCTGCGAAACTATGCTTAAAATCTATATGAAACAATTCGACGGCTGATATTCTCTGTACAAAACAATTGTCATGTCCTCTATTGTTCACTTTTCAAGTCTGCTCATTCTTATAATTTGCGGTGCACAGTGCTCTTATTTTACCTTCCTTTGCTTCTTTTCAAAGGTAAAAATAGCGATGCCCAATTTGTAGTTGAATGTGAAAGTTCTATTATTACAATTTCAACAGGGAATCCAATTCTTTCAAGCTGCTCCCCAGTCCCCACCCCCAGCTAGGGCCCAAGGTAAAAATGGAATTCAAATTTGATCACTTCCTTAGTAGATGTCCATATAACTGAAGCCCAGGACCATTATGTATCTATGATCCTTCTTGTACTTGCTTGGCCCAATTGGTTTTCTCATGGACGCTTACAAGGAAGATTGTTATGCAGTGTGCAAGTACTTCTTATTTTTGTTACAAATGATGTTGTGAGAGCTGAAAGAGCAAGTTAAAGTGAAGACAAAACTTAAAAAATAAAAATAAAAAAAAAAGTGAAGACAAAACAGTCAAGATGAAATTCTATTATGAAGAGAAAGCAGTCTTTAAAACAATTTAATATTACTTAAGTTAAGGCTCATGGGCACTATTTATGATATTTTACTAAGTGAATCATCATTCATGGTCTTAATTTCTATCGGTGGAGTTGTTTAGCGGAGGACAACGACTTTTGTTATGCAGTGAACTTTGCTTTTATGATCAACGAATCGGCCATGCGTCTTAATTTCCATAATTTTCTTCTAGTATAGATTGCTTAACTTATGCTTCTATAATTATCCAGCCATTACAGGGCAAGTTTAATATTGTATTTATTAATTGGGATAAGAGGTTCTGCTGGTATTCAACCAAGTTTTTGAATTCAAAATTCGTAATTCAAATTTATTTAGGCTAAGTTTGGGAGTGAAGAAAATGAGAAGGAAAGAAATTTAAAAAATATAAAAGGTAAGAAGAGGAAGGAAAATAAAAAGTTAATTAATAATTTTTTTATTTGAATATTTTAAATTATTTAAATTAAAAAAAATTAAAATATTTACAAAAATTAATAAAAGAAAATTTTCAAGAATTACTTAAAAATTATTTTTTTTTTTATAAAACTTCCAAATAAAAAAAATTGATAAACTCATTTCTTCTCTTATTTTTTTTCACTAACTCCCATCTAAACATAACATTAAATAATTGCTTAATCTGATAAAAATTCAATCCCTCTCATATGGCTTTATTTATACTTTAATTTAAATTCCTTCTTCTCACACCACGTCGTCATAGATCTTCTTTGTGATAAATAAATAAATATATATATATAATTAAAATTTGAAAATCTAAATAGCACAAGGGCATTATCTATCACTGCTTGAGTTTTACATCCTACGATTAACTTGCATAAATAAACATGTTCGAATCTTTTTTTTTCCCCCTTTTTGACAAGGAAGCATTTTCATTTTTGCCATAATGGAACAACGAATTCCATGTCTCAAGGAGATGACAAGTGAAGCATTTTTGTCGTAATCTCATTATGCCATGAATAAGGCGAAAGAAATTAATTCCAAAAAAAATCAAAATTCTTGTATCCTGTGGAGTCACATCACACTCACATGCACCACCTTTTCCGGAAGTCTTTGAAATGGAAAGCGTTGTGCTTGGACTTATGCCTCTTCTCTTCCTCAACTTTGCCTTTCACCCTTCTCGTACTTTTTTGGTTTCTATTTTCATTTTGTGCTTTCGGAAAGAAAGCAGCTACTGTAGTATAGTTCCGCTAATTACGCAATCGATTTCAACCCGTCCAACACGAACGAAGGTTTAAAAAATAAAAAGAAAAGGAAAAGAGATAAGGTAATGCCAGAATTCTGCATATATCATATTCAATCGAAGACAACAGGACTCCAATGAAATTGAAAACACACAGCGCGTTGACGAAGGCTTGTATCGAAGCCAGTTCTGAATGGACAAATGTTCACTTCATGTTGGAGTCACTTTATGCTTTTCGTTTCTTTTTTAATAGTGACTTAGATTTAAATCAATAATCTTCAATAAATTATTCAAACTCTTTATTATTAGTCTAAAATATTATAAATACAAAATCAAAAATATTTGCAACAATTAAAATTGGTTTAAATCTTTAAAATTGGTTTGTCCAGCTATAGAGAGATTCCAAATTTAAGTTACGGTAAAATTACAATATATGCATCTTACGCTCATTAGTCACACATAATTAACATATGAAAGTGGAAATACGTCATCTAGAACTATCACATACGATACGAATGTGCTTCATATTGCTAGAGACTGGACTATCATATGATATTTTTTGTTGTAAAGTAAAATTATTTTTGGATCAGTTTTTTCTTTTAATCTAAATGAATAATAAATAGTTACAAAGGTTCTTAAATTTTTTTTTTAAAAAAAAAGAGAAAGAAAAAGCAATAGATGAAAAATTACATAATTTATTTTCATAATATGCTTTCAAGTATATTTATTATCTTGGAAACAGATATTTCACATTAAACTTTACTCAATCAAACTTGTTTCCTTTCTTTTATTTTTTTTTCCCTTTTAGTACACGATTTAACAGTCTAACCATTTTACCTTTCTTTTTTGTGGTGGACTTTAGAATAGTCAAGTAACAGAACTTTACACTTTCGCTTTATAAAATCAAAGTACATTATTATAGGTGCACCGTCTTCTCCCTCCCTTGAAGGGTAATAATTAATTGCAAAATAGGTCTTGGGTGGAGGCAGGCTCTGATCTGCACACAAATGAGACATGGAAGTTTCTTTACCTTAAAATTTTTCATTTTCAGATTGTTCTTCCCTCTCTTTCTCTGCGTGTCCTTGGCTTATGATGGCTGTCCCTGATATCTTTTTGCAGAGTTTATCAAACTGTTTACAAGAGATGCAATATCTGAACATAATAAAGTAGTCACAAGAAAAAGACAAACTTTCACCCATTAAAAAAAATCAGATTTGGATTTTATTTTCTTCCGTTGAAACTTCCACCTACAACATGCAAGATCTTCTATGCAACCTAGTCAGACTTTGCTTTCTGCTTTCTGGCTAATGCTACCAATTCAGTTAGATATTGATCTCCAACTTACCTGCTCCTTTTATGACCTGCATCAAGAAAATTTAGTAGCATCACCCTCCCTAATATTTCACATGGGCGGCCCAAAGTAGCTGGCATGCATGACACATAACTGCACCATAAAGATGTGTGCCAGTGCTGGTTATTATCTCAATCAACCTAACCAAACACGAGGTTCAAAAAGAACAAGCTAAATTCTACTCCACCCCAGTTAATAACACCTGCCAAGAATCACAAGGTATTCTGTACCATATAAACACCAAGCACTTGGATTTGCAGCAGAGTGAACCCACTAAACAAGTAGAAAGCAAAAATATGTTGATTTATGTTGAGGAAACCTACTTTGTACTGTTACAGTTTGGAGCGACATTAAGATCCTTTAAAGTGGAGTCCCAGTTGATTTCTCTAAAGGGTCCTCAATCGTGATATTAAGCGGAATCATTAAAAGTTTTAGTGTCTGAAACCCTGCCAATGTTAGATTGATCGACTTAGATTTCAGTGCCTAAAGTACTGCTTTTTGAGAGTATACTACTTTCGGAAGATAAAGAGGTCAGTCCTCGGTTACTTTGTCCTCTTTTTATGCCAATCTTCTTTCAAAACGCTATGTTAATCAAATTTTTAACTTTACATTAATTGGAAATTTGAAGTTTAAGGAGCAGTAAGACGGAGAAAAAGAAAAGGCCAAAGTCAAATTTTGATTCAGTTATATGGCCAAAACCAATAGAAATGGAAATCTAGTTCAGTTGCTGGCCCTGCACTGACTTCATGTGCTAAGGAATTGCAGAGGCCTAAGGGGCGCATGCACTTTCACAAAAGATGATTGAATAAGCGCGTTCTTGAGGGTCATCACTCCTCAACGCAGTAAAAGAGGTAGATGCATCCCATAATCTAGACAAAAAATAGAGGGCACATGCTGTGTGCACCAAATGCCATTATTTTCGTGTCCCACCCACTCCACAATCCACGCATAATTACTCGGCCAGGCCTACCCTCTCCTGGTCTCATTTCCATACTACTCTTCTTCCTCATCCTCTTCCAAGCTTCAACTTTTTGACAACACCATCATGTACCCAACCATTTAAGTCTTTGATTAATTTTACCAACTGGGCTTTATTTTATTAGAGCAACAAAACTGTTAAACAGTAATCAACCTCGGGATTTTCTTTGGTGGGGTTATGATGGGGGTATGATGACTGTGTAGCTAAAAGTCTAAAACGTGCGAGTTAATTTTGGCATCTATTTAACCTTAATCAATAGGTCAAGTCTGCCAAGCAACCGTGAACCATTATTTGATTGCATCAATATGAATGTAGTGTGATGGTTTATGGGCCGATTGATATGAATGTAAATTTGATAGAAAAAAACCTTTTTGCTGGAACCCAAGGGCCTAAAAACCGCCACCTACTGTTTGTACCAATGCAATGGTTGCGTTATAGTCCATGGTGCAACTACTAATCAATAGTGAGTTTGCTTATGAGAAAGAAAATATGAAAGATGCTAATTAAATGTTTTGCTGTCTTTGGATACGGCTAAGAGTACGCTGTGAGTCAAATCACTAGACTTTTGCACAAGAAGATTAGCAATTTATAATGATGTTGCTATCCACAAAGATATAACGCAGAGTCCTCTGTCTTGAAAATATTATAATTATAAAATGTGATTAACAAAAAGAAGTGAAGCAAGAAGGGCCCATTTTAATCGGCTAAAGTTTCTCTTGTAGAGGGACCACAATCATCACAAACACCCCCTCTCATTTGCACCTAATGGGTGGAAAAATTGGAAGGAGAGAGGGAAAGAAAGGTTAGAGGTCCTCTATATAAAGATACTTAGACACCCATAGCTGCTCATCAGTATAAGCAGTCTAGACCATCATCCTCTCTTCCACAGCCATCTATGGCTCCCTTCTCAAACTACATTTCTGTCCTTTTCTTAGCAACCCTTTTGTTGCCTCTGCAAATTAATGCCAGAGACAGTCAGTTCTTCAGCAAAGTCACCCCCGTCAACAACAACAACAACAACAATGTCAAAGAGACAGAGCTTCCCAACAAAGAAGGACCAGTAAACAAGCCAGAGCAACAGCCAGTCTTCATCCCCGAGACTGCAAACAACTATGGCCTATACGGCCATGAGTCTTCTCAGTTCCCTTCCACCACCACCACCACCACAACTAATGCTGACCCCTACACCACCACTTACCAGCCATACAAGACTGAGTTTGAGGACACCAGCAAGTACCCCAAAAACAAGTACTACAACTACAACAAGGATGCCTATAACACCCACCAAAATGAAATCAGCAACACAAGGCTCGCAGGGACTGGTTACAGCAACAACAACTATTACAACAAAGATGCTTATGGTTACGGGGGTAGACAAAATGAAATGAGCGACACAAAGTACACAGAAGGAGGATACAACTCCGTGGAAAATCAGAACCGCAACCAGAAATATTACTACAAGAGCAATGCTGCCAATGACAGATACTACTACAACAATAAAAATGCTGCCAATGACAGGTACTCCTACAACAATAATGCTGTCAATAACAGGTACAATGGTGAGAGGCAGGGGATGAGTGACACAAGGTTTATGGAGGGTGGGAAATATTTTTATGACATTAACTATGAGAAATACAACCCAACACTCTATGGTGACTCATCCAGAGGAGTGAACCCTAACAATTGGTACAACAACAGAGGTTCCTTTGGCAACAAAAATGCAAACTACTACGGGAACAAGAACTCCATGGAAGGGTACCAGAACCAAGAGGAGTTTGAAGATGACCAAGATGAATTCGAGCCGTGAGCTTGGATCATTAGCAAAGTGAAGAATTCACTTTACTTTTGAGTGTTGGCTGTGGGTGTTCGATGTTTTATTGTGCTTTAAATTAAAGAAACACAGTTACTAAAGTATAGGTTAATTTATGGAGAGTTTTTACTTTTTAGTTAGTGGTAATTCTATTAAATCTTGTTTCTGGAATTGCGTTGTCTCTGTCATGATTTGGAAATACTGCAAGAAGTATGAGAGCATGTGTAATTTTCGCTTGTAGTTATAGCTATCAATAAGTTGTATAATGTGAAGTAAGCTTGTTTTTTTCTTTTTCCTTCTTATTTCCCTTTTTCAATAAGTTGTACAATTTTTCTTTGTTTGTTTTTCTCTTTCAAAGCAGCCCAATATGAGGGGAGACTGGAAAAAGGGAAAAAGAGTGAACATACAGACAGCAATCACAAGATAGTAGTTACTAAATTCCCATTTGGTGGTCCATGTTGCCTGATCTACCTAACCAGAAAATTAGATACCATTTTTTGAACATTGAGGGAGCATTGAAGTTGAGTGTAAATGGTACATGTCCTTTTTGTGATATATGCCTTTCTGCACCATATTGGACAAATTGCAATTGTCTCGGTCAAATATTACTAAGGAAAAAAAAAATAAAAGTAACTTAGACGTCTAAATTACCCTGCACTGCTAGACTGCTTAGTTCTTTTGACTATTTTCATTTTCTTTTTCTGAATTGCCCAGTTTACTTATAGAGCAGCTGTCTTTTTATCAAGTTTCTTTTCCATTTTAAACACCTGGTCACAGCTGTTTGCATAAACCATCTGCCCTTCACTTTAAAATCTTCAGTCCATTCCTTTGGAATGCTGATCACTTGATAGGGTCCCCATACCAAACATACAAAATTCATCCATAAAAATTTACCCCCTATTTTTACCCCATACCAAACATACACTTAGGCTCAAAACTTCACTTTTGCCTATAAGCCTCCAATAAATAATATAATTGGAGTAATATCTGTTTTGTATTTAGCAATAAGCTACAGACTTCCTAGGAGCCAGTAAATAATTTAATTGGAGTAATATCTGTTTTGATATGTAACAGCACTAGCAAGTTTCATGACAAATGATGCAGAACAAGATTAGATCTTGTTTATTAGAAAGTATATACTGATCAGTGTTTCTTCCACTAAAACTAGAGAGATACTCTGGTCATTCTTTTCATTGTAATGGAACTGGGATGGAGCTATTTATTAACAAATGTGAAAAGCCGTCTCCTCAGCAGATTAATTCTCCAGTGGCTGTAGTGCGTAGTATCTATCTTTATCTGCTGCCTCAAATTGTCCCAGGAGAAACATTTGAGAAAATAATTCAGAAATAAAACGTTTCTTACAGACAAGGGCATTCGAAAACAGAAGTCTATGATGTCGATTGTAATTTGTATTTTTTGTTTAAACAAAAAAGGGTAATTGATTGATCGAGTTCCCATGCTTAGTTTTAGCTCCTGAATGATAGAAAACGGTAGAGACAAGAGTGTAGATTACTCTTTGCCACTCTCTTTAGTGATAATTCTCGGTCAATTCAATTTAAGTTTATAGATAAAGATCTGTCGATCTGGCTTTAGAAGATGTGCAAAAACAAAGAGAAGGATCTACCATTTCAATGACCAAGTGGTTATTGATCGGTTTGCTGGGGCAGAGGCATCTTATTCTTAATATGAAGAATAGAAAATGACCAAACAAATCAATCAGCCCCTCTTTCCTCCGCGATTGACGGCATAGCAAATTAAACTACTGTCACTTTGTGTCTGTTTGAACTTTATTTATGCTTATAAGTCATAACTTTAGGTTTGAGGTCAATGGGTCACCATTATTTTTGAATTTAGAAGTGAGCAGCACAAAAGCTCCTGCCTTTGGTTCTGGTTCTGGCTTGTGCTTAATTATGAGAGAAATGGTTTTTTGCACACCAGCAGATGCAAAAACCAAATGGCTTGTACTTATATTGTCATGCATGTAAGGGCCAATTATATGGATGTCTTTGACATATGGCTTAATCACATCTATTTAAATTCAAATAATTTAATTGATAATTTTGATTTATGAAATAATACCTGCTATCTGTTAAATTTTAGAACAAATTGTCTTCTTTTAACCCAAGTACTTTCATATATTTATATAATTACCTCAAGTCATATTAACTTTTGTTTCAAATTTCTTTTATTTATTTAGTTAGTTAAATTTGTGTTAATTTTTGTTTATGGTTCTTAATTTAATCTTATTTTCTCTTTTAGTGCATAAAAAGTTTAGGGAGAGAAGATACTCTTCTCATTTCAACACTAGAAAAAACTGTCAATCTCAACAAAAATTTATAGTAAAATTATAGATTGCTTATCAACAAAAATTTTAGAATTCAAACATAAGTTGTGCAGTTGTTATGAACTAACTCCTATTGGCTTTAATCTTATTTTTTGATTTACTAACGTTGATGTCATTTCCTACCAGTTAACCATAACATAATACATTAGCACCTGGTCTTGTATATCTTGTACAAGGAAACACGATTTACTAAAATTGAGTTGATGTCAAGTTAATTAAATGATTGAAAAATCTCAAATTTAACTAAATTAAGTTAAACTCGACTCGAATTTGATAAATTGTTGCTTCCTTGTATAAGATACATGGAACCAGATATTATATCAACATGTCATGTTTTGGTTAACGGGTGAAAGGTGATATTCATACCACTTATTGTAATTTGAAAATTAAGATTAAACAAAATAATTATAAGCAAACGTTAAATTATTAACAAAAAGTTACCTAAGAAAAATATGATTAAACAAAAAAAAAACTAGAAACAAAAAGTTAATGACTCAAAGTAAGTATGTAAATATACAAAAGCAAGTGGAGTGAAAATAGGAAAAAAAATTCTAAAACACTACTACGGTATTACCAACAGGTGTATGTTTGGTAAGAGAGAAAGGAATAGAATGAAATGTAAATGAGATATTTTTTATTTTTTAATCTTTGAGATTTTATATGTTTCGTTCTATTCCATTCTTTTTATTTCTAATACACCAAACATGTATAAGAGTTAGGTGTGGTAGTAAACGAGTTACACTTTTAAAAAAAAGAACAAACTTCAAACTTTAGAGTAGACATATTTAGATATTAGCCTCACAACAATATCTATAAAAATACTTAATCAGTTATAATAACATAGTTGTGCTTATGATATAAGATATTTTTAGAGATAATCAACCATGAAAGAGTCAATTTATCTGTAATTAGGCAGAAGAGAGCACGTTGCCAATGAAATTAACTAGTTTTAATTCAGATTAAAATAAAAGAGGAGGGATAGGGATAGGAGGACCCAAATGGAGAATGAGCAGTTGAAACTTGAAAATGTTAGGTTTCATATGAATTGACTGGTAACCTAAAATACCTAACGCCCTCAGCAGTTAAAATTGGGACACTTGAGGTAGAGGTTGAGGGGCACCAAATGCCTTGGAAGATGGAACAGTCATTATAGATGCATTACAATATAGGTCGGGTAAATTTATGAGCATGGAGACCCATTTCATAAAGTACCATCGTTTTGGGTGGAATGGTGAAAGTGACCAAGAGGCATATGACGTAGACAAAAATAATCACTGCCACCTAATCTTGCTACCCAGCATCACCAAGACACCAAATATAAATTTCAATCAATATCATTGTAAATTTTTCTAAAATTATTTTGTATAATTAACTTAAATTTCAGTATAATGTAAGGTAGATATATGTATTATTTATGCTTCAAGGATACGTATTAAAAATATAAAATTATTCATATATTTTTTTATAAAAACATAAACTTTTTAGAAAATTAGTGAATAAAAATTCTCCCATCTCATTACAATAACAGAAGAAATTACCCCCCCCCCCAAAAAAAAGGACAAAAACAGAAGACACTTACTTTACTATCCAAATTTGCCAAAAGTTTAACTAATTTATGTTCAAATATATTATAAATTCAAAATTGACATAATTTTTTAGTTTTTAAATTGTCATAATTTTAGGGATTTTTCTTATTTTTTGGTGATTTGAGCCACTGATGAGCTATTAACTTTTTGTATGCCTTACTGCCACTGGTTAACGGTTGTTGGCTTATCGCCACTTTCTTTTTTTCTTTTTTTTTTTGTCAACGCCACTTTCTAATTCCTGTCTGGGCTTTGTTTGGACATTATTTCCGTGGGCTACGTTTGGTCTTCAATGGCTTGGGCTGGGAATTTAATTCCACAAAATAACATCGGGAAACCACTTGCCCATCCCTTGCTGAAAAGTAAGGACTTGAGGTCCAGGCCCTGCTTTGTGTAAATCGTTCATCAAGCCCATTAGAGACTACTGATGTTTTAGTCTAATTAAACGTACATATTCTTGTTGACAAAAAAAAAGTACATATTCTTGAAGACCAAAAAAAAAATGTACATATTCTCATAAACTTTTTCGGTAGGCAACGACTCAAATTCAAAATTAATAAGTACACTTGTAGTGTGGCCTTTTGAATTTCTTGTATTTTTGGATAACCATTGATTACAAAGATAAGCTTGTAAGTAGTTTGTCATTATTAAACATAGTAAATTTAAAAGAAACTTATATAACTTTATTACATGTGAAGAGAAGTAGAATTATAGATCTGTGTGTGGGCGAGAGAGAAAGAGCTATCTTTTTTCTATTATAATTTAGTCTGTGTGTGTGTTAATGGACTAAAGATATGAGTCTTTTCCTTATACATATCAAATAAATTAAGCATACTCATTATTATTTAACTAATGCACAAGTTCCAATATCAAAATCTACATGAGAGAGTGCTTAATAATAAAAGTCCAATACTAATATTGATCGCTTATTTAAGCTAAATCAAAATAACAATATATTCTAATTATTTTAACATCTAATTAATTTAGATTTTATAAAATATATCATATTGATTTATGTTATTTCACGTTAAAAAAATTTTCATAATTTACTTTCAAAGTTTTTATTGGATCAGTTTTATTATAAAATTTTGATCGGTATAATTTACTTTGAAATTTCAAACAATAGCAAAAGTATTGCAAGTTTTATCATTGTTAACTTTATGATTAGTATAACTCACTCTATCAACTATGAAATTCTATCATCAATTGTCATTATAATGAAATGATGTAAATTGCAACTAAATTACACTAATCAAAATTATTCCTTGTGTTTCCTCCTCTGCAGCCAAAAATGGGTTAAGTATCAAAAGACATAAGCTTTTACCAAACCATTTCATGTCATTCCATCTTATTGTATCTCATCACCAAGTGCAATAGTTGAAACCATTCAAAGTTCTTCCAAATTATTACATTGAACAAAGAATAACTCAACATCAAGAAATTTGAGTGCTAGTACGACCCTTATTGGATGGTGGACCAAACGAGTCATCCCATGGATAGGCTATTTTGTAAAAATAATCCAAAATATCATAAAATTTAAAAATAAAAAAATTTAAATTTTAACTAATACGACACCATATTTCTTAAATTGATAATAAAAAGATCATAACATTATAAAATATTTAAAAAATTATTAAAATATAGAAGGATTAAAATTGCATGCTAAAAAGCTAGACCACGGATTATTTCAACCTACACACAAAACCCACAATTAAATGTGCTAATTAAAAATGGTAGCGGTGGCACAAACTCGCATATAATCGTGAGCTGTGCAGATTGTCCAAAGGGCTCTAGCCCAATTTTGACCATGATAAAAATTATTATTAAAATAATTTTATATCTTCTTAAATAATTTTTTTAATTATTAAATAAAAAAATTAAATTTTTTAAAAAATTTTAAAATATTAAATATTATACTTTATAATTTTTTATTTTTTATTTTTTATTAAATATTAAAAAATGAGTTAAAAATATAACAAAACTTGTATTATTAAATTTTGATCTTCAATATAGGCAAAAAAAAAAAGGTGGTGAAAGAGTGGATGGAGTACAAATAGCATAGAGAAAGACCATTAAGAGTGATGATATATTTCCTTTCCTTTTTTTTCAGTATGAAGATGGTGGGTGGCAAATCAAATTCAAAAAGTCATCCACTGTTCTTGCTACCTCCTCAAGTTGTTTGTCAAATCATGATATAACGTTGCCAGCTCATAGAATTGAATAGTTGTTTGATAGTTATCATTCTAACAATTTGAAGAATAGAAAGATAATAAAATAAGAAGATCAAAATCATGTAATTATAAAAAAAATATAATATTATAATTAATATAATAAAAATAAAATAAATTTATTAAAAATTTGATTGCTAAGTTGAAAAAAAGAAAAAAGTTATGAAGTTTACAAGTTATATTTTTATTAAAAATAATTCTCTATTTTTTTAATGTATTTTTATAATAGTCATGTTAATTATGAAATATAATAAATATTAAATTTTTATATTTTAAAATATTAATTTTTATTTTTTATTTAATATTTATTTTATTAAATATTAAAAAATTATTAAAAAAATTATTAAAAAAATATTTAAGAGAATATTAACATTACTCTTTTATTATAGTAGATTGAAAATGAATATGTATTTAAATGAGTTTGTTAATGTCCGCATTAATAATGTAATATAGATGAAACAAACATTTTTTTATAATAATTATTTTTTTTATTTATTTTTATTTATCATTTAAAATTTTTATATAAGGAATAAAAAATTTATTAAATAATTTTAATTATAAAAAATATAATTTAAAATAATTAAATTATTATTTTTAATTTTATTAATTTTTTTTCATAATTTTATTAATTTTATTAATTTTTATATTAAAAATTAAAAATAAAATTAAAAAATTAATTAATATTTTTTAATATTTTTACATAATAAATATTATTAAAAATATATATTATATAATAAATAAAAATAAACAAAAGAAGTGCATTTATAAATTTATGTGCCGCTTTTTTAAGATCCCAAAATTAAATACTACTACTACTCCACGAGGAAATGAAGATCCCAAAGAAAGGTACGACGCCGTTAAATCCCTCGTTGTCATCAGAATTAAGATTAATGCAATGTACCAACCCGTAAACCATAAATGCTCATGGAGGAGGTGAAGGACAGGGACACGTGGAAACATCTGAGTGGTCCAAAACTGTAGGAATTACGTCTGGTTCAAAATGCATGTTATAGGCAGTGGAGTGGGACCCAGCCTATGAGTCCTAAAAAAAGTTAAGTTTTGATCGCTAGCCAACTTTTATGAGACGGCGTACGAATACCGACACACACGACAAATTTTTTTTTTAAGGACAACGATTGTTATTACTTTTTTTGGTACATATGCCCATATATTATGAATTTTGGTGCTTTATTTTTTATCCTCATGTCAAATGTGAGTAAATAATTAAAATTATATATAAAATATATTAATTAAATTTTTATTTTTATTTTTATTTTATATTAAACATACATGTTAAAAATAAATGATTATAATTGATTTAAAAAATTAAAAATTAAAAATTTATAATTTATTTTATATGTGTGTGTGTGTGTGTGTGTCTATATATATATATATATATATATATATATATATCATCATAAATTATCAATGATTATAATTTTTTATTTTTTAAAAATAAGTTTTTATTTTAAAAAAATCAAATTTTATATTGATATCACACAATTTACGTAATTGAGATTAATTAGTTATTAAATTTATTTAATTATTTAATTATATATAATTAATCACTTATTAAAGTGATAAGACTAATTGATTAATTAATTATTAAATATATTTAATAAATGATATATTTATATAATAATAATATTTAAAAGAACTGTCACAAAAAATTAGTATTTAAATAAATAATAAATTGTATGTAATTTGGTAGTTAATTAATTTTAATTACATTAAATATTTGAGGTCAGTTACATATGCAATTATATTTTTTTATATACTTCATTTATACTATATTTTACGTAAAACAAACATTAGTTGAACATCATTAATTATGTATTAATTTTTTATTAATTTATTAAATAATAAAAAGATATATTAATTTTTTATTATGAGAATTGCAGTTTGATTTTTGAGAATTTTATCTAATAAGAAATGTTTTACCGTTATCATTCTCGACTCAAAGAGATTAAATTTATGAAGTGATTTAAATGAATTGAATCTTATAAATATACCTTTAGTTTATACAAAAAAATATCAAATTAATTTTTTTATTAATTTAAGTTTACACTTAAAAAATCTCTCCGCTGCTCCGCATACGCCGTTCTCATATCATATGAGTATTTGCACTGTTTATTTATAATAATATATTATCCTGTCCATTCAATTATATTTTATTATCCTCTTTTAGCATAATTTCATTAATGCTAAGAATAATACTTAAAAGAGATTAGGTATTTTTATATTCATCCACCACACTCAAATGTGTTTGTATTGCAGCCATGTCCATGATCTGTTCAGTAGATAACAACTAGATATGATTTGGTATTAACTTTTCGATGAAAAGAAAAGCGTTGGTGTCAACTTGTCCATATGCATCATAAATTAAGAGAAAGTAAGTATTCTTAAATTACAATAATTAATTAAGGGACTAATCTTTCAAATTCTTTATTCAAATAACAAAATGACCGAAGTGGTTAAAAGTGAGCTTTATATCCTAATAATCGATTCCAAATTTGGATGAATTATTAAAATGCTCTTGGAAAAAATTTTCAAGTTTGAGATTATTTATATTTTTCTCCTCTAATTACAGTTACTGAACCTAATGATTATAGTGTGTAACAAAATAAATGAATAAATAAATAATCAATGGAGATTAGTTGTTAATCCCAGAAAAACGTGCTCATCATGTCATTATTATTAAAGCTTATTAGAGACTGCAGGAGAAAGACTTCCAATAAGACCAAGTAGGAAAAATGACAAATTCTGCAAAAAGGAAAAAAAAAAATTAAGAGAGGTAAAGAATAGCTAAAAATATTATTTTTGTTTAAAATTTCAATAAACGGTTATCCTCAAGCTTTTAATTTGACAGAAAAATTTAAAATACAAAGAATTACTATATAAGAAGCCAACCACAGAAAAACCAAAGTTTCGTACCAAACATTATCCATAGTAAACAAAATTTTCAGTTTCGTGTAATATTGAACATGAATTTCACTTGCGTGTCACAATAATCAGCAACTGATTAGCTGAGTAAGTAACTTGTTCTCTGTTGTTCCCCCGTGATTTAAGTGCTTCTTCGCAAATCAGTGGCCACAGAAATTGCAGAAGAAAGCCATCACTTTTTACTAATTAAACCAAACAGCGCAGAGATCATAGATGTTCCCAACCGTTTAATATCTACTTCACCAAACGCAAAAGCTAAATGCCCCAAAAACCAATAAAAGCACCTCTCTTGTTATGTACTTATCAATTACCACAATCCTTGTTTTTCCCTCACTGATAGCCGTTGAAGTGTCACCCCCATTATAATTTTAAGATATGGCGCTAAATTAACGATAAAGCCATTCTTCTAATTATATATATATATATATACACACACACACACACACATATAAACACCTATGTATTACTATTCATTTTATTTTCTTCTATTTTGTTATTTATTTTGAGCCTTATTTTCTTTTATTTATTTCACTTTAAATCAAAATTTGGATTCTTGGGGTAATAAACAATGCTCAGCCCAGGTGATGTTCAGCAGTTCCAGTGGGACCCAAACTCTTAAATGTCTAATGTTTAAGGAAGAACACTAGTTAGGAGACACGTAAATTCCACATTGTTTTCTCCAAGTCCAAAACAATTTTTATTTTGCTCTGTGTTTTCTCTGTGATCATCATTTTCCCATCAACTTCTCGGTGGAGGGCAGAGACGCCATGGTTGCAGAGGTAATAATTCCGTGCTTTGCTTGTATTCTTCTGCACAAATAAGAACAAAGGTATTCGCAGTATGCCTTCTTTCTCCATTTTCTTCTGGCATTCAGCATTTCGAGTCCTCATCCCTTCCCTTTTCAGCTGGTTTATCAGATCTTTCACTGTTCTGTCACTGAAAGATCAAGACTTTTTGGGGTCTCTTAATGCTATTGAAACATAAATGCCAATATGTTTGGACTGTGGTGTGTTTGAACTGGAATGGAAACTGAAGCTTTGTAAGCCTCTGGTATTGCTCATTGTTAAATGAGTGGTTACGTTTTGAGTGGTATGCAGTCTTCTTTTCCCTGTCGATTTCCTGAATTAGAGAAGAATCTGTTTGTAAGGCACAGATTTTGTTCTCTTCTATTGTGTTTGATCACGGGTATTCTTGCATGTCATATTCAATGGAATGTTAATTGAATTCCTGCTCTTCTGTGAGTTTGTTGTTGTTTTCTGGGAATCAACAAACTTGGGAATAGTTTGCTGAAAGTGATCTTCATCATTGTGCATCTATGTATGTAAAATTTGTATTTTCCAAATGGACTGACATAAAGAGAAGAAAACCATGCCTATCAATGTGTATAAAATTTGTATTTTCCAGATGGACTGACACAAAGAAAAGACCCCATTAGTGTCTTTAGTAAGGACCATAATGTTATTAGTTGTTAAATCGGTGGCCGCATGAAATTAACTATTCATTAAAACCCATCAGAGTTTGTTGTCTGAACCTAATTGTAAGAATGTGACTTGAACTGATAGATCAGTCCTAATTATATCAACATGTCATCTATTTGAATGTGATAGAGAAGACCGGGTAAAAGATACTGGTCCCCTATTAGGATGATTATTAGTTTGATAATTTTGGTAACCGAGTTCTAGCCAGGAGAGCAGTAGATCAAATTGTTTGTTTTGAGCATAACATGTCATATTAGATGGTGTAGAAGCACAGTTTCGCTGAAATGCCTTTCTCACTGGAACAATTATCTAAAAACCATGCATCTCATTTTGACTTAACTATTCTTTATATTGATATCTAATAAATCTGAATGAGTGGCACATGAGGTGGGCCAAATCCAAAACGGAGGAGGGAACAGAATAAACAAATAGTTTAAGATGTACAGCAAGAGTGAGAAATAGATCTGAAAATATCTAGAGAAATGAGTCCGTACAAACCACTGAATCATACAAATGCATTTTTAAACATCTGCTGGACACCAATCAAATGCTAGTTATGCCGACAGTTCAATCTCCATCAGTTTCTCCCAGTCCCATTTTCTTAAATAGTTCCAGTAAATTTTTCTTTTACCATTTCAGAGTGGAAAAGAAGCACCTGTTAGGCATAATGCTGGTAGAAAAACTAGTACACTAGAAACAAAGAATTAAACTGGTTGTACTAACAATTAGCCTTGTAAAAATCACTTGATTTCATTGGTGATTGGTTAGTTTTGAGGGTTCTTTAAATGAGTATAGGGACAAGGATTAATTTGTTACAGAATTCACAGAGATGGAAACTAAAAGGTAGAACCCAGTTGGTCAGAACAAATTGTCTGAACCTTGGAATCTATAAACACAAAATATCTCACCAAGTCGACCCCTGGGTGGTTCTTTTGATGGATATGTTGGAAAAGATTTTTATAAACCCCTTTTCTGTCAGGTTTGTAGATCACTTTTTTTTTCACTTCCATAAAAGGGAAGAGTTGCATTGTTCTATCACCTAGATTCATATAGCAATTAGCAAATAATAGCAACTTTAAACCACTAGGAGGATTGAGAATAGTAATAGAACTCCAACAAAGTTGAAATGTGAGACAGCTTCTCTTGACACTTACAGTGACTGAAGTCACTGAACGGTGGCAGCAATGGTACCTTCCATAGTGCACTACTTTTCTGTTCTAGCTTAGCATTCGTTGAATAGAAACATCACTGCAACTTCTCCAATTAGCTTTTTTGTTATCTATTCTTGGATCAATTAACATTAATATTTTCCTTTGGTAATTAGAAGAACCTGTTACTCAGGTAGCTTGTTGGTTAAAATATATGGAACATGAAGCAATTATTTGTAAGTTTAAGTTTGAACTTTTCTTCGTTACGCACTGAAAAATTTTCAGTGAAACTATGAAAATTATTTCTCCTATAGCCACTGACTACACCAAGGTTTGATAAAGAAGAAGCCCACCCAGCCAAATCGTATTTATAAAGCAGCTCACTGTTTGACATCTTGCATGTTTGTGTGTTCTACATGCCCTTCCCTTTTAGCTGATAGAGATTAGGCTAGTTGGTATCTTTACTAAGAGCAGCTTGATACATATTCTAGACTTGAAATCATTCTGTATGATGAAATAAAGTATATGATATAACATAATAGGTGTTATGTACAGATAATGTCCATCATATGATTTTAAATGTTGTTAAGAGAGGAGATACTCGTTTATTGATCATAAATTTTAAATTTCACCTTTTTCTTTTGAAAATTATTGTAATTAAGGCACTGATGTTTTTCTATATGCATATCTGTTTGCTGAAGTTGTTATGTAACCTTTCATTGGGCACTTATTTTAAACATGATGAAAGTATGTAGTGTTGTTATTTTTTTACTGTCATTTCTTCTCAGAATGATGAGATGCCTATTGGATGGCCACTTGGGCTTGGCTCCTTGAATATGAGACTTAGAGTAGTGGAATCCCTCCCAGCTGCTTCAATAGAACCATACTCACTGCACGTGCCATCCACCAGTTTCTCCTCATTTTCATCCTCTAGCCTTGATACTGAGGTAATCCACACTTCCTGGTTCAATTTTTCTTCCTTTCTCACCATTGGTTTGGTATAATGCTTTTACTCATTGCCGTCAAATGAACATCACTATGGAATAAGAAGAATGCTATTTGATAACATCAAAGTTCCGTAGTTCATGTCCAACTGTCCAAGGTAACTGTACTTCTGGTTCTTGTGAAGTGTGAACAAATGAAAACTATTAAGAACTTAATTTATAGGCCCTAAGTGCATCTCTATTATTTATGGAAAGGAATCCTGGGCAACCCACATGTGGCTGACATTTATTTCCCCGTTTTCCCAAAGATAAAGAGTATGCACCTGCCATTAACATTACTTGCTATAATAGTGGTTTAAAATTTAAATCTTTTAGCATTGAGTTAATGTAGACTTCAAATTGTGGAAACAATCAACTTCACATATTAAATGTATGTCACATAGACCATCACAGACCATGTGAAATGATTACTCTTTTCATGAACCAAGAAAAGTTAGAAGCTTGGGAACTTCTCTCCTGCTTACAGTTTCTTCTACATCTTCTTCTGTTGCAACAACCAGTCCACGGCATCGTTCTTTCAAGACAACAGTGTCTCCCTTGCCCAGCTAATTGGAATTAGACCAGATGAAAGAGGATGCTTGTACTTCCCAAACTCGTTGAGGTTTGAAGAAAGGGAGAAGACATTAGCAAAGGGTTCCTGTTCTGATGCCCCTAAAGCACAAGGAGGGGATGTGTCTCGAGGCATTTGCATACCCATACTACTTGATGCCTTGCTAAAGATTAGCAGAAGTAAGAAAAGTGTTCAAGGAACTAGGCAGTCAACTAGCATGTGATGGGGAGACATACCAAATGTTCTGTACCATTTGCGAGTGCAAATTCTCAATTCTGTTGTTGCTCCTAGTCAAAATTCACTAATGATTTGGAGTTATTTCAGCCAATTTTTCTTGAATGACCCGTTTTAACTTTTCCAACTTTATTGTAACTTTGTTTTATTTCATACTGTTGGAATATAATGAAAGACAGTTTATTGTATTTTCTATTTGATCTTTCGGCTTGAGTACATTTCTCTATAGTTTATTTGTGTTATTTGATTATTTGTGACATTCAAATCTTTTGTCTTCTTTTCGTGTCTTTCAATTAAATGTTGATAATTTAACAAATAAATATCCTAATTTAGAAAAAATTATTGTTAATTAATAAAAAGATATATTATTTTTTAAACTTGTCAACATTTAATTAGTGAAATAGGATTGAGAAAAAAAAAAGAACAAAAGATTTGAATCTCTATTTCTGATCTCGCTATTTAAATTTGGGGTTAGTTGTAAAATTAGTGCTCAAAATGTGACATTCACTTACATAATCATTCATACATGACTATAGTATGTGACAATGTGGCGTAGTTGAAGTGGATTGTATCCTAACAAACCTTATTTACAATATCAAGGATTCAAAAGTTTTATCATAACACTCTCAACTTAAAATTGTATGACTAATTGCTTGCAAAATTTTCTCCACCCAAAAATAAACAATGCATGTGATTTCTTTTTAAAAACCAACCTAATCTATACATAGAATTGTCACTTGCATGACATCAAAACATTTAATGAGGAAAAAGCAGATTATATTTCAATTATGTCCGTTATTAGCTTTTTTTGTGCTTTTTTAATAATCACGTTATTATCGGTTAAACATGTTTACATTCCTTTTTTTTGTTTTTTATTCATTTATAATTTTTCCACTAATTTTTTTAATGAAACATTTTATATATTTAATAATTTGATTAACAGAAAGTATCATTCACACAAAATGCAAAATAATGGTTATAACCCAAAAAAAAAAGGTATAATAATGAATGATTTACAACTTTCTAAATTTAATCCGTACATGACCTAAATTTGAAGGTCCTTATCACAAAAGCGGACTTGACCGGCCCATATCTTCCCAGTACTGCAAGCAACACCCAAACCCACCAAAACACAATCCAAACCCATAAAAGCCCCTTAGCAAAACTAAGAAGATAAAAAATTATGCAGCTCAAGACGTGGTTCCTGACAAAAAAAAAAATTATATAAAAAAAAAAAGAAATAGCAAAACCCCACGAAGCAAAAACCCCTCGTGCTCGTTCCTCTGCTCTACTGAAACAGCCTCTACAGAACGATGTCCGCCGTCGCCGCCAGGTCTTTCCTGCGCTCCGCCGCCTCCCGAACACTTGGGACGGCGAATTTGGCTGCCGGCGCTAGGGCAAGACCGACCCGGTCGATGTTTCGGGTCCCAAAGCAAAGCTCGCTCTCTAATCGCATTTTCAGGTAACGGCGATCAACCCCTCTGTAACACCACTTCTCTCTGTTGAATCAACATCAAAATCTAATCATATTTTTTCCATTTTTTTTAACATTTTCGGGAAAGGTCGCCAGTGGAGATGAGTTGCTGCGTAGAATCGATGCTTCCGTACCATACTGCCATCGCTTCCGCATTACTCACTTCCATGCTCTCTGTGTCTCGCCACTCCTACGGTTGGACCCCTGAAGGTATTTCCCTTTTTTTTTTTTCCTTTATTGAGTGATTCTGAATTTATCAATGTGTTTTGTTGTTCTTTTTACTGTTCCAAACATTACTATCCATACCCTTGTACTTGACGATGTTGTGGTTGTTTGCTTCATTGGATTGAGGAACTGGATTGTTGTTCTAGTAATGTGTTGAATATATAATCTGACATTTGTGCGGGAGTTAGAACGGATACCACTTGTTCTCCATAGGATTTAAGGCAAGCTAAATGTCATGAAATGCAAGCTTTGGATTATGAAATGTTATTGTAACTTAATATTATATAGGACCTGCTTGTGGAATGAGGCTTGAAATGAAATTATTAAATATATAAAAAAATTATTAAGTTATTCAAGCAACTAGTTGCACAAGCAAGATTGTATGAAGTATGGAAAATTGTGCAGACACAGAATGCAAAGTTGTTCATACTTCATACAATCTTTCTTCTTTTGTTTTTCCTTCTTTTTACCCTTTCCGGATGGGCTGGGAAGGTTTATGTGAATCACCCATTTTGGATGAAAATGTTGGGTTCATATGGACAACTATTTTTTCTATTCAAACATTTCAGTTTTCTTTTTCCTTTTTTCTGTTAGGATCTCTCTCTTGCTCTCACAATGAAAGGATGCATATTTTTTCCTCTTTGTAGGGCAAGAGAAGACTAGATGAAGATCAAGCATCAAAGATGGTGTCACTTGGATTTGTTTGAAATTTTGGGTTTTGAAGTATTGAGAACTTCTCTTCTGTAGATTAGGTGAGAGGATCAGATTTCTAAATTGAATGTAAAATCAGATGATGAACGCCATGTCTCACAAAAACTGACATGGGTGCAATGGTGCAATTTAATAGTATTTCATGGTAGTTGCCCTTATCATATTAATTGGTTTGCAGCTTCTTCTTATTGCAAAGAACCTTCATTTTAAGTTATTGACCAATTCACCCCCTCTCTCTGTAAAGACTTATTATGAATTGTCTTGTTTAGTACATTTCATCTTATGAAATTGCTGGTCTGGTGCATAAATAATGGTTTTTGCATTTAGTTTGTGATATTATGGACTGTTTTCATGGAATAATATAATTCTTTTAAGATTTTTCTGGTGGCTGATGTGTCAAGCTTTTAATAGTTTTGTGCCAATATAATCGTGATACTGAGTAATCATGCAAAGGGATCTATGCATCTGATTTAAGCTGGACCATTATATAAATCAGCATTCACTTATAATCATATGAAGATCATGCTTTTTTTTTTTTTTTTAATAAAAAGAAGATCATACTGATTGATTGTACTCACTCAGATTGCAATGATGATGTATGATGAATGACAGAGGGTTCGAGCAAAGTTTTATGTAGATGCGCTCTAAAAAAGGTGGTCGATTAAAGCTCCCTTTTTTTTTTTGGGATTTTCAATTTTTCCTTTATGTTTGTAATGTCAAGCAAGCATTTACTGAGAGTTTTTAAATTACCCTAAATCTGCAATAATAAGTTTCCAGTAAATTTCAAGTGCCTATCTTACTGAATACCTTCATTGAATCCTTTTTCAATTGTTGATGGTTTAAAGTTTGTCCTTCTGTTTTTGTGGTTTCCATGGGCTGGCAGTGTAGCTTAAAAGCATTAACTTTTCTAAGCTTTGTCAATCATATCTTACTTCTCAGATGCCAAAATACTGCGTTAACACCTACTTATTGCAATGCAAATTTGGAACTAACCTCAATGCAGAGTGTATACCTCGTGTACTTTGAAGCACAACATTTTTTAGAAGATAGGATAGGTTTCCATTGTACCACTGCAAACATGGTGCAAATTTTATATTTTGGTTTGCTGCAGTAAAAATTCTGGCAATGCAACCATCAGTATGATGTTGCAATGTTAAAACTTGAGATTGAAATTGTCTGTTAAATGTTTACCTCAGAATTTGAGGTCTAGTTGACTAAGATACCGTTAATCCTCCTGGGCAAGATCACAGATGCCATATTTGCTGGCCCACAAGCATATGATTTGGAATTTTAAAAGTTGAACATGTCTGTGTAAACAGAACAGTGTGTTCAAAGGCAAAGTCTGTTTTTTCTGTTTTTTTTTTTTTTTTTTTTGCTGCTGCTACTTCCATTTCTTCTACAGTTTTTCTTTCATTGCAACTCTTCATTTTGACCCGGCTGTTTCCTTGTTTAGGGTCGTGATCATTTGCTATTTGGCTTTAGGCTTGGGGACTTGCCATGATGTAATGTTTCTTCATTTCCACTCGCTTTGCTTTACCTCGTTAGTTTTATGTTGTGGATCTAAATGATCTGCATTTTAGAAGAGTACAGTTATACATTAATACCATTAGTAATTATCTTGACCTTTTGGTTGTGATTATGGGTAATAATGTATAGATTTGAATTTCTTAAGTTGTTTTCTTGTTGAATTATAGATGGATGATTGTTGTTTGTGGGTGCGGTGCATTGCGGGTACTTTCCATGGATTTCAGTTAACTTTGTTAGACCTGCTAAGAGGATTTTCTCCTTGGTTGAATGTGAAAACTCCAAGACTTAAATTGTACAAGCATCCAGAGGTGGTACCATGCTTAGGTATGGCTATTTTATTTCAAACATGATTGGAACTTTCTTCACTGCGATTTACAATGCTTTATTTTCACCCGTGTGTTGGCAACGATACGTTGATTTTCAGTGTTATACAAGCATGGTTTAGACCTATGTTGGTAACTAATCTAGACTAGCACAATCAAATGATTTTTTAGACGTCACTTGGTTACAAAATTGGGATGGAGATGATTATCCTATGTTGTAATCATAGTTATTTATGGCACGCGGCACACTGCTGTGATAAGGGCTCATGGCATTGTTGTGCATTGTAATGCACAGGGCAACACTAAAGTGCAGCACACATTATATTAAATATACATAATATATTTAATATAAACATAAATCCAATAATATACAACCATGCATTACTTTCTAGCATAAATTACAGACCACTTGATTCCTATCATTAGGATTTGGACAAATATAATACTTCCAAGTTGGGTTTGCACTCTTAGACTTACTATAACTCATTTAAGAACCTATAGAACCCAAAACAGGGGGTTGGGTGTATCGAAACAAATGAGAGAGAGGAATGACCTAGGTTGGTGTGAAACAGAGAGTTAGGGCCTAGGTTGCTGTCGAAACAGAGAGCTGGGGTGTGGATCGGGCACTGGTTTGCTGGTTTTGGCCGAAACAGAGGAGAAAATGTTAAAAATGAGGAGAAGGAGTTGCCGGCAGAGAAAGAGAAAGAAAACGCAAGGATTGGGTCTGGGAGGTTCGAAACAGAGGCTGGGCTTGTATTTTAAGCCACCCAGCCCGAAAACTTAATGTGTTTTACGTATTGCGCGTGTTGTGCGCGCCATGAGTAATCGGAAATAGCGCACGTTGCCCACTGTGGCGCATGCAACATGAACATCGCCAGGCAACAGCGATTTTGTTGCCCAAGCTAGTGCGGCGCGCGCCATTGTGCCATTAATAACTAGGGTTGTAATTGGCTTTTTTTAGGAGGGGGGAAGGATTATGCTTGAGAACAAAGTGGAACGCATCGGATTATGCTAAATATATGTAAACCAATAAAATTGAAGACCACAAAAATGGCTATCTTCATCTACATTTGACTTTGGCAGCATAGTACAATCAAATGTTGTCTACCCTGCTTAACGCAACTTCTGCTGCATCCTTGTGTCGTAACACCTTTCTCGAACCAAATGGACGGATCAGCATTCAAGCCAACCTAGCAAGGGCATCCATCACCTGCGGCATCAAGACGATGGTCCAACAAAATTCATGTAGTTTGATTGCAAACAAACTCCTCAATAGCAACATAATACCATTGTCTGTGATCAAGATTTTTACATTCGCGGAAAATTTTAGTCACTTTCCGTCTTCATAATTCCTTTTGATTAATAAAAAGTTAATCAATCTCCCAGGCTTGTATAGATTGTGAAAGGGGATTGTTATTGGTTGTTAACCTGGGCACTTTATCCCCATGACATGAGGCTTTCCCTCAAATCAATTTCAATATGCTAATTTCAAAAGCATACGTTTTTACCCTCCATATTTTAGAACATATAGTATACTCCTTGAAGATTAAAAGAAAACCAAAAAAAAAAAAAAAGCAAAAATTGATATTTAGTTAAAAACAAGTCACACTTCTGATTATTTTCAGCAAAAATTTACTGACAGAACACATAATTTATGGTGTATTTTATTTTTTCTCTAGCACTTTTGTTTGGTCTTTGCCTGAGTATTCTTATACTCTTTGACTATGAAATTAATCTCGTTTAGGGTATTAAGATTACTCCTTCCAATAATATTTTTAACAGGAGTTGAAACTCCTGACATTACAAAAATCCATTTAACTGCTTAATTAAATTTGCTTACCACTTGACTTGCAACTTGTTAGTGTCTAACATTTTACCAAGATATCAGCCATCTCTGCTCATGATATTTGCAATGTATTTTAATAAGATTTTTGTATTTTAGGCAAAAAGAAATAATCACATGAATATTTCATGGAAAGTAATGTATTCCAAGTAAAAAAAAAAATGTATTCCTTTTGGATTTTAGAAAAATAATTTAAAATTTATGTGTTAAAAGTTGATTTAAATATGCAGAGGAATCGACTTATCTCTGGGACATCAAGTATAAAACTTATTTTAGTATTACATGCAATGAACAACATGCCTTTCTATTTTGGGTGGTGATGCGAAACGCGAGCGTATAAATGCGCGAATCTGAGCCTTTAGATACATATATTCTTTTGATATGTGTGTATTTTTCAATTAATTTTTTTTTTGAAAAAAATAATTCATAAGTTGATGAAGCATGAAATTCGGCACTGCCCTCTTATTTTTTCCAAATCAAGGCACACGCTGACAGGAACAAGAGAAAGATACGCACCGATAGAAGTTGTTTTTTTCTGGTCATCAATGTTAAACATCGTGGTAGAGTTTGTAGGACTCCAAGCCAGTTCCAACAAAATTTACGAATTCGTAAAATTTGATTTTCTATTGCCTCTTAACGAATTTTAACTTGAGACAGGGAAGTGGAGAACAAACTTCCTTATCATCAGAAACAACTCTGTAGGTGACAGAAATCATTTTGATTATGTAGGCAACGAGCCAAATTCAATAGTTATAACCATCTGACTATGTTAATACTGATATAAAATTAACATTTATACCAATTAATAACTCATTATAGAATATAATTTTAACTAATTTGACCGTTGAATTATATCTAACTATCATGTTGATCTTTACATGCAAAATTTCATAAAATTTAAACATATTGTAAGTATGAGATTAAGGGGCAAATATACCTACTTGCTTAAAAATTATATTTTACATTGATTTATATATAAGTTGAAGGAGTAGAAAACAATCTTATATTATTATGAAATTTCATAAACATGACATGCTTGAAATATACTTTCAATTATATGGTGAATTTTTTTAAAATAATATTTATGGAAAAAATATTTATAGGCATAACAATTATTTTGATTTACACTAGTGTCAACAAATATTCATTGTCAACAAATCTATTTTTGGTGCTGCACTGTCAACAAGTTTAATATGTATGAAAATGCTAACCTACTTTTTCATGCAAAAGTTAGCATTTTACTCTTTATATTTTGACTTAATTAAGCATTTTATGGACTAAATTGATGTAAACCCAATTTTTGAAGGACTCTATTTTCTTCTTAATTGAGTCAAATTTTAAAAAAATTAATGTAGTCAATTGACATACATAATCTTTAGGCAGTGACACAACACTAATGTAAACACATTCTTTCGCATGTATGAATATCAAGTATCAACACAAATATAATTTGCAAGGTGAAGCACACGAAAATGCAGAGAAACACATGGTTAATTATATTAACACAGTATTATACTTTTCTTAAGTTCATTGGATACAGTTGCTGATAAAGATAATAGCAAATCTTGATCGCTTGACACAACACTGTTCAAGTGACATCAACTTAACCCTAAAAGATGTCAAGCATGTTATAAAGGAAATACCGACTAATTTAAAGTGAGAATGTATGCCCATCCATCACCAGTTAAGTTTTACCTTCACAGTATCCATTGCACCATAAACAATTCATAAAGCCATCTTTGCACTCTTCTATGGAATCATTCTTCAACCACGTTCACCAATTCATATTCGACCAGAGATAAGTTGTTATCCTCTTTAACTACAAATTTTGCAGGTTCAGTGACTTCAATGCGGCCCCATTTGTCAACGGCCAGCCTCATTGATCCCTTAAACATGTCAATCTTTGCATTACGAAGAATTACTGTAGTTCCTTGCTTCATCAAGTCAACTGTACAGAAACAAAAACAGGCCACATCATCACATAATAGAACATAAATTGGTGCCTTATCTCAACTATCTATTGATATATCAATACCCATTTACCAATCAACAGAAACAAATCCAAGGTAACTTCTATTGAATGAAATCACCTGAAACTCTACTCCGTACAAAACTGACAACGAGGCAATCTGTTGTTCACAAATGCTTGTATAGATGGAGTATGAGCTCTCCAAATAACACAAACCCAAATTACTCATAAGGTATTGTTTGTGAAAGAAGGAAAGAATGAGAAACAGAAATGAAAATAAACAATGCCTTATAAATGTTTTGTCTATATGCTCATCACATTTCCATCATTCGATCCCATTTTCCTTCCTCTCATTGTTCGCTGACAAAATCTAATAGTTGTCATCACCATTTCTCTAACTCCCCTACCAAAGAATAAATTTCACACCCTAGTATAAAGAATATATTTATTTGTAAACACCAATAACTAGTTCATCAGAATGTAAAGATCTTCAAGAATATGGATGGTAAATTCAAAAATGAAGGTGTTCATCTGCAGTGTATATACAGAGTAAACAATAAATCAAGGCCAAGTGTTTCAAAGAAACAAAAAGTAATCTTTCAGTAAAAAGCTAGTTAAAGGGGCATTCATGGTTATGCCATCACATGAATATTAGAGATATCACTAAAATAACTGAATAAAGCTCAATGAAAAGTAAGATTTGGGAAAAAAATAAATAATAGTAAAGCAAGCTTGAACTATAAGCAGAAAGGTTAACTGTGGTTTGGATTTGGAATATAAAATAAAGACGTCCAATATCATTCGTATTACGCAACACTTTTCCATCACAAAAACTTGAAATGGAACGATGTTGTTACCACTCTCCAAGTACTATCATCACACTCTTTTATTTCCCCAATACAGTTCACCCAGATTATCGTATCCATAGTTCACAACTTCACATCCTTGGGCAGAACACTTTGAGGGGACATACAAAATTCATCCTTGATCATCCCAAAAGAACAAGAGTGCCAAACAACATAATCACGTCACAGGAATATATTGAGTCTAATGCTGCTTAATACGTACGGTGTATAACTTTGTCAAGTCTCTTGAATAAAAATGATAATGCAAAACAAGCTAGCACATCAAAATGTGAAAGTGATTCCAATTTATAACGATTATGATATAATGTAACCCAACCCAAAACATTTGGGATAAAGGCTTTTTGTTGAGTCAACCATTTTAGAATCGCCATCATAGACCCAGATGCGCAAAACACCTTCCCAGCCCCACTTTCGAATTTCCATTCCCCAATGCATTATCGAAAATGAAACAGCCACAAAGAGACAGAACAGCGATGTCACAAAACCCAGAACAATGCAGATCCTATTGAGAAAATATCAAATGAAAAGCTCAAAATCAAAACAAATATAACAGTGCCCAAGTGAAAAGTTTTCATTTTTACGAGTGGGAAAGTAAGAAAAAAAAAATTGCAAAAGAAAAAAATAAATATAAAAAACAAAAGGGGGTGCTGAGTTAGGACCTTGTTCGTTGCGAGCGGTGAAGATGATGGTTCCGGTCTCATCGCCGATGAGGCACTCAGCGATGAGAGTGGGGCGAAGGTTTTGGGAAGTGGATGGTCGCCCTTTCTGCAAGACGGTGTTGGAGGACAACACCTTAGCGACCAAGGTGTGACCGTTGGTTCCCGGTTTCAGCTGATCCACTTTGGTGAACACCGGCTTTCTCTTGGCTGGTTTGTTGGCAGTGCCTTCTTGCTGGTTCGACGCCATTGATTCCGATCAAACTCTCTCTCTCTCTTTCTCTTTCTGCTGCTTCAAAATTCGTTTTGCTTTTTTCTGAAACAAGCCCTAACTCGGTTCCGGATTGATGGATTTTTCAGATATTGGAAAAAGAGCATAAAGCAATCGATTGCACTTCGCATCATCAATTTTCTGTTGGAAAATGAAGCGACACGTCGTTTGAGTTCGAAACGTCCAACGTCACGTGACAAAGCCCCCATGGGTAAAACTGTAAACAAACGTCGTTCTGAGTTTCTTTATTTTTTTAGTCCGACTAACTAAAATGTTAAAATAAATTTCAGGCTTATTTTATCTTTAGTTTTTGATTAATTTTACATAAAAATAATTTGTATATCACATTTTAATTATAAAATTATCTAAATATAATATAAGTTAATTTTTTTGACGGGTAATACAAGTTAATTTAAATATATATATATATATATATTTAAATTATATATATATATATATATATATATATATATTTAAATTAACTTGTTTTATTAAAAAAACTCATAATCATATTGTTCAATATACATTTTTTTTATTAAAAGGTTAACCAAACATATAGTAAATTTTAGAAGCTTTTGAAATAGTAATGGTAGGGAGATTCGAATTAATAAGTACATACATATAATTAAAATTTTTCATTTATTATATATTATCACTGGAATATAATATATAAAAGGCATAAGCAAGTAAGGAAGAGACTTACGAATGAATTTGATATTTGTACAAATTATATATTTGATTTGTGTATTTTGTTTTTATAAAATCAATGTTATTTTTAGTGATTGTTGTAATAAGTCTATGTTCCATTTATCTTCTCTTTTAAGAAATTTAAGACATATGAAAAAATTAAGTATTAAATTATTCTTAATAGCTTTAATTAAATTTTAGAGGTTTTGTTTAAAGGAGAGTCCTAAGGTCCTTATCTCGAATATTTTATATTAAACGAAAAATTAAATTTCTCTTCTTTTAAAAGAAAAACATACTATATACCGTCTTTACTTCTTTCCAGCATCCCAATTCCTTGAATTTCTAAAAACGGGAAATATCTCTAACTTGCCGTCATTTATGTTAATTTAATAGTTGCTAAAAATGGACGGGCAATACCTCTTAAATCCATATTCAGAGGCAAGGCTTTCTCTTCTCCCTTCTCTTTCTCACCTATTGCTGAGGAGTCAGGATTTTCCCAAGAGGACCCAAACCATACAAATAAACATTTGTATGATATGTATTTTTTTAAGTATAAAAGAAAGCAAGAGGTTTAAAGATTAGGTTTATTATTTATTTGGTATCAGTTTAAAAATAAAAAAGAAGATATTTAGACTAATTAATTTTTTATAACTCTTACATTTTTTTATTTCTCTTTTATTCAAAGGATTATGAAAGAAATGAAAGTTTTAAAATTTTGTTTTTTCAATATATTCATATTAAAGTCAAATGATATTATTAATTATTAAAAATAATAAAATAATTTAATATTTATTTATAAGCATATATATTATTTTTCTTGATGAAACTATTAACTATGATCAACTAGAAAGAAGGAAAAAGCATAGAAGAAAAGATCTCTGTATATTCCATTTCTCAAAGAAAAGAGGATACAAAAGGTGTATATATATACAAGGGAGGAGAGTCACACATGAATGGTGGATCCTCAGCACTAAAAGGCATAACAGAAAAGGTGAAAAATAGCACTACTAACAGAAAAGATAACAACACTACAAAAAAAGATACGATCAGTAATAAAATAGTTACAACCAAAAAGAGAATAAACCAAAAAATAAAGTATATACTAATAGCCCCCCTCAAAGATGGAGAGTGGATGTTGAAAACTCCCATCTTGGATATCAGAGTTGAAAATTTGGATGGAAGCAGTGGTTTAGTAAACAGATCAGCCAGCTGTTTGGTAGAAGGAACTGGAAAAGTCTTCAAGTGGCCTTTGATGATGTGCTCACGAACAAGATGACAGTCAATTTTCAATATGCTTTGTGCGTTCATGGAATACCGGATTGGCAAGCTATATGTAGAGCAGACTTGATTATCACAAAAAAGGTGAGCAGGTCCTGAATGTAGAACATGAAGATCCTTAAGCAGAGAAAATAACCATAAACAATTCACAAGTAACATTAGCCATAGACCGATACTCAGCTTCCGTAGATGACCTGGAAACAGTGCTTTGCTTCTTGGATTTCCAAGAGATGAATGGAATCTCCGATAAAAACACAAAAACCAGAAATTGAACGACGACTTTCAGGGCAAGCAGCCCAATCAGAGTCACAAAAAGCATTAAGCTGGACAGTGGATGCTGAAGAAAAGAAAAGGCCTTGACCAATGGTGTTCTTCACATAACCAAGTAACCTATAAGCAGCATTGAAGATAAGGAAGAACGAGGAGATGCCATAAATTGGCTAAGATGGTTAACAGCATAACATATATCAGGTCTAGTAATTGTCAAATATAGTAACCGTCCAATTAACCATCTAAACAGAGAAGGATCAGGAAGGAGATCACCATCAGTGGAGGTAAGTTTGAGACCAACATCCATTGGAGTGCTGCGAGGTTTGCAACCTGAATGACCAGAATCTTTGAGTATTTCTAGAGCATAGTGGCGTTGGCAAACAGAAATGCCTTTGGCAGAGCGAGCAACCTCAAGGCCAAGAAAGTATTTTAAGGAACCAAGATTCTTCAATCTGAATTTGTTGTGGAGCACATCAGTGAGCAGCTGCACTTCAGTAGAATTATTAGAAGCAACAATAATGTCATCAACGTATACCAAAATAGCAATGAAGCAAGTGTCCGAAGAACGAACAAAGAGAGAATGGTCAGATTGGGACTGAATAAAGCCAAGTTGTAAAAGGGTGGATGAAAATTTAGCAAACCATTGACGTGAGGCTTGTCGAAGACCATATAAGGACTTATGGAGGTGGCAAACAGCATTAGGAGGAAGAGAAGAATGCTGACATGAGTACCCAGGAGGAAGATGCATATAGACTTCTTCAAGGAGCTCCCCATGGAGAAAGGCATTATTAACATCAAGCTGTACAAGGGTCCAGTTATGAATGGCTGCAAGAGCTAAAAAGAACTCGAACAGTAGTTAATTTCGCAACGGGGGAAAAAGTATCCATAAAATCAATCCCTTCTTGTTGAGTAAAACCCTTAGCAACTAAACGGGCCTTATACCTCTCAAGAGAACCATCTGAGTTGTATTTAATTTTGTAGACCCACCTGCAGCCGACAACATGCTTTCCTTGAGGAAGAGAAACAACAGACTAGGTTCTTGTTCTGTTCAAGAGCTGATAGTTCAGCTTGCATAGCATCCTGCCATTCCGGTAATTGGGAGGCTTCAGAGTAAGAATGGGGCTCAAAGTGAGAAGAAATAGAATTAATAAAAAAACAAATGAGAAGGGGAGAGTCTATGATATGAAATGAAATTAGACAAGGGATGAAGGGTGGAGGAAGAACAAATATAATCATTAAGATGAATAGGAGGCTGACGAGCACGTTGAGGACGCAAGGAAACCTGAAGATCAGGGTGGGATATAGCAGACGAATCAGTGGCTGGAACAGCAAGAGAAGAGGAAGAAGGGAGGTTCAAAAATTCAGTACGGAGAGGAGAAGAAGTGGGGTTCAGGGCAAAGGGAAAAATATGTTCAAAGAACACAACATCACGAGAGATGAAGGTGCGATTTGATTCCAAATCAAGGAGCTTGTAGCCCTTATAGCCAGGCGGGTAACCAAGGAAGACTGCAGGTAAAGCACGAGGGGAGAATTTATGTCGGGTCTTAGGAAGGGTAGAGCTGTAACAGAGACAGCCAAAGACCCGGAGATGGTCATATGAGGGAGGTTTATGGCAGAGGAGTTCAAATGGGGATTTGGAAGAAAGAAGAGGAGATGGAGTCCTGTTAATAAGGTAGACCGCTATGAGAACACAGTCTTGCCAATACTGTAAAGGAATGTGGGATTGGAAGTGTAGGGCACGGGCCACATTGAGGAGATGCTGATGCTTTCGCTCAACAACAGAGTTCTGTTGTGGACGGTCAACACAGGAATGAAAGACTTGTATTCCCTTTAGAAGAAAAAAAAGGATGATAAATTAAATTCAGGAGCATTGTCACAACGAAGAGATTTAATAGGAAGACTATACTGAGTGTGAACAAAGGTTGTAAAAAACAGGGAAAACAGAAGAAAAATCAGACTTGTTGCGGAGAAAATCGAAGAAAATAAGTCCATGTGAACCTGGTAGCATCATCAACTATAGTAAGAAAAAAATCTAGAACCTTCAATAGAGGGGGTATTAAAAGGACCCCAAATATCACAATGCAAAAGATCAAAAGGAGACACAGATAATTTGGGATTTAAAATAAAAGGGAGACGTTTTTGTTTAGCAAGAGGGCATACAGAACAATGATGCGAGACATTCAAATTATCAGAAAATCCCAAAATACATTTCATAGAGTTCAAAACAGAAATAGAAAGATGACCTAATCTAGAATGCCAGAGAACAGGATCCTTGACAGTTAAAGAAGAACACAGGGGTTGGGGAACATTATCTGTGGGAAAAAGTTGTGTAGTATCAAGAATGTAGAGGTCCCCGTATCTTCTAGCAATCCCAGAGGTCCCCGTATCTTCTAGCAATTCCAATCATCATTGCCGAAGTACGGTCCTGAAGGAAACAATGAGAATCAGAAAAATTAGCAATGACAGGAGAATCGCGAGTTAAGGCACTAATCGAGAGAAGGTTGAAGAAGAAAAGAGGGAACACAAAGAATATTAAAAAGCGTTAAGAAATCAGAAATGGAAACAGAACCAGTAGCGGTAACAACGGCAGAGGACCCATTAGGAAAAGAAACCGATGAATTAGACGGGAAAGAGGAGAATAAGAGACTAAGAGTAATACAAACATGGTGCGTAGCACCAGTATCCAAAATCCAGCAAGACGAAGGAAGAATAAGGGTAGGACTTACCACTGAAACTCGCCACCGAAGGAGAAGACTCGATGACTGAAGGAGTGGAGAGGATGATGGAGACGGTGCATAATTCTGTTGTATGAGCGAAAGCAAGTGATTGTATTGTGTCGGTGTAAAAGCCAGAGGAGCATCAGCCTGTGAAGAGTTAGGGTTAGATGAGTGTTTGGGAGAAAGGTTTGGGGTTACCAAGCACAGACTAAACGAAATGGGCTTGGGCTGGATTGGAAAGGGTATTGGGCCTCGGCACCCTGGGCTTGTAACCCGGCGGGTAGCCGTGGAAGCTTGAAGCATTTTTCACGGGTGTGGCCTGATAGGTTGCAGTAGGTACACACGGGTTTTGAACGGCGTTGAGTAACAGCCGCCATGGGCGCAGGGGAGAGAGGTGAGGTAGTAACAGAGTTTAGGAGAGGGGAATCCGGAACAGCAGGAGCAGGTAGTGAAACAGAGATTTGGCGTTGGCGCTCTTCCTGAAGAATCATGGAAAAAACTTTAGCAAGTGATGGCAACGGATCGATCATCAAAATCTGAGCACGTGCAGCCGAGAAGGAGTCATTGAGTCCGATTAAAAACTGGAGAACGTGATCTTGTTCCCTACTAGAGCTCATCTGACGAAGAGCACCACAAGTGCAGGCAGGGAGGGGAAGATAATCCTGTAGCTCATCCCAAAGGGATTTCAATTTCGTATAATAGCCATTGACATCAAGGGACCCTTGACAAAGAGAAGAAATCTGTTGTTTGATTTGAAAAATTCGAGGACCATTAGCCTGTGAGTAACGTGTGTTTAGATCGGACCAGACCTCATAAGCATTGGAGAAGTAGAGAAGACTGTCAGCAATGTCTTTGGAAACAGAGTTCAATATCCAGGAAATTACCATGGAATTACAACGATTCCAAGAAGAAAACAGAAGGTCAGCAGGAAGGTGGACGGAGGAAGGTACCATCAACAAAAACCAACTTATTTTTGGCGGTCAAGGCAAGAATCATGGCACGATGCCATGAATTAAAATTTGAACCAGAAAGACAGTGTGAAACCAAAATTAAACCTGGATGATCACCACTATGTAAAGAAATAGGGACTCGAAGAATCGTCCATGGATTGGAACAAACCAGAGGAAGAGTCCGTTGGTGGTGGGCGATTGTTGTTGCCACGAGCCATAGAAAGAGGCAAGGGCTAACAAGAGTCTTCTGATACCATATTAACTATGATCAACCAGAAAGAAGGAAAAAAGCATGGAAGAAAAGATTTCTGTATATTCCATTTCTCTCAAAGAAAAGAGGATACAAAAGGTGTATATATACAGGGGAGGAGAGTCACACATGAATGGTGGACCTCAGCACTAAAAGGCATAATAGAAAAGTAAAAAATAACACTATTAACAGAAAAGATAACAACACTACAAAAAAAGATATGATCAATAATAAAACAGTTACAATCAAAAAGAGAATAAACCAAAAAATAAAGTATATACTAATAGAAACCAAACAAAGTAAGAAAAGTCTTTCTCTCCTTTTTTCTTTTTTTTATTGTATCTATTTCTTTCCATTTCCGTAATACTAAACAATACATGAAAGCTTGTCTATTGTAGATCACTCTCAAAATTGTTTTAAAATTTTAAAAGCTAAATCAAACACCCCTATTAAATTCTGTATACAAAAAAAACACTCTATTAACTTAGAGCAGTTTACTTTCTGATTTCTTTTATTTCTATCTTGCCTATTAAGAAATATAATATGGCAACAAGCAATGGCACTATGGATTGTGGGAGAAATTATTATATATTTTTATAATATAATAAATATATGTTACAGAAAATATATTTATTATTAATTTTAAAAATATATATATAAATTTAATATTAATAACTTAAAATTAATAATAAAAATATTTCTTAAAATATGTATTTAATTGTACTCCAAAAAAATATTATTTGCAAAGAATATCATATTTAATGGCTTGAACGCCCATTTCTATATCAAATTAAACTTGTTGCTATTTGATTCATAAATTTTTTTGTTTTGGATATACTGATTCATAAAAATATTTGATACTAAATGACCTTGTCTAAATACTATTATGCTCAAAAGTATTTGATAATTGACACGATGCATCATACTTAAGACTAAAAGCATACTCAAGGAGGGAAAAACTATACGAAAGGAAAGTATTGTCATTTACCAAAGTTCTTAAAACTGAATTGGTTATCAAATCAGTGAGAAGACTGGTTTATGGTTTAATAGTTTCACCGTGGTCGAATCAGTATATAATTAAATATATTTTTATATTTTAAAATATAATGTTTATACTAATTTAAAATTATATACATATTTTAAATATAATAATATACCATATGTTATAAATGTTGTACTGGAGTAGTGATAATACTTCTTCCATTTGGCCTCTTATTTCAAGTTTGAACTAAGGATCTTTGGTTGCAAGTTAGAATCATGTTCCTACTTCATATTAAATATATAATAAGACACATTAAATAATAAAAGACCACTTGGGGTAGTGGCAGAATGACTGGCTAATTAATCCTATGACCACAGTTCAAATTCAGGTGAGGAACTTTTTATTTAATTGAAAATGAAGTGTTGAATCGGACTAATGAGCAATCAAATCGTGGCTGATTTGGGCGGTTTACATCCAGTTTAACGGTTTTATAACTAATTTTTAGCACACCGGTCACAGAGGCTTGACCAGGCCAGCCAATAGTCTGATTCAATCCAATTTTCATAACTCTACCTTTTCTAGTGGTGTACATTTCTTTTTTAGTACAAAATTAAATTTTCAAGTAGGCTCTCAAGTTATTTATTTTGATTTTCACCCACCTCAAAGATAAACAAGGAACGCTTGTAAACCTAAAAAATCTGAATAATTAAATTCTCAAAGATTATATACTTAGTAATCACTTGAATTAAAAAAAACTACTTTTAGTTTAATTTTTTTGCAAAACTAATTTTAAAAATAAAACAAAAAATTATTTTAAATTTTATTTCAAATTAACTAATTTGTATTTAAATTAATTTTTTATTTCTCTCATATTTTATTTGTTTCAATTTATTTAAAATTAAAAAATAATAGTTATCGAATATTATTCTATGTTAAACTAATTTAAGAATAAAGTTTAGAAATAAAAATATTTTGAATAACAAATGCAATGAAAAGGACAAACCGATAGTAACTTTTATTTTTTTGTTTCTTAAATAACGATGGTTTTTTTTTTTTGGACAACGAAATAAAGTTGGTTAGAACATTAATTCACTGACAAGATATTCTGGTAGGACAATTAATTATTGCTTTTCTGTTTATTTTGCAACAAAAAAGAAAAAATATAAATTCTCTTAATGATAATTTAATTGATTATTTAAAAAAAAATATGCTTTTTAAGTTTTAAATACTTATATCTTTTTATTTAATATTTTTTATTTGAAATAATTCAAAGGACTTTAAACAAATTTTTTTAAAAAAAGAATGTAGTATTATTCGAAAGAAAATTAAACACAAAATTAAACTCAAATCTGAATCGCAAGAATTAAAAAATAATAATAATAAACAACGCAGGAGGAAAAAATTTCTCCAGCCACTAAAATCAAAATTAGAGGTTACAGAAGACAAACCAAAACCAAACGTGTGGGGAGTACGATGCATCCAAAGACAAGTCCTATATATCCGCTGATTTCTTTAGGGTCAGCTTCCTTAAATAAACACAACCTCAGGACTTGCTTTCTCTTCCTTTTCAATTCAGTCGGCATTTCTAAAGCTTATTTCCTTCTAATCAAACAAAAAAGATCAAGTATTTAAAAAAAGTCAAAATTCTATAGAAATTTTGATTTTTTTTTTTAAAATCACGAAACAAAACAAAACTCAGAGTTGAAGCTTGAATCTCAAAAGAAATTGATTTTTTGGTGGTTATTGAATTTGTTGGAGGTTACCATTTTGCAAATAAAGCTCAGTCTTTGATCCTTCAATGGATTCTGATTTCTGGACCTCGCGCCTCGCCGCCTCCAAACGGCAGTATACGCTTCAGCATCATCTCCAAAGCTCCCACTTAGGTTCGTATTGCTTGTAATTCCATTTTCCCATTTTTTCTTTGCTGGGAAAATTTTTCTGGGTCGGTGTAAAAATCTGATTTTTCAAGTTTTCTTGGAGGGGTGTCAGATCGGTTGGGAAGCGAGGATTTTGATGTGGAAGACGAGGTCCGACCCGATTTTCCATGCCCGTATTGTTACGAAGACTTCGACATCGCGTCCCTGTGTTCGCATCTCGAAGACGAACATTCGTGCGAATCAAAAGTCACGGTACGTACGAGGCTGTTCCTATTTCCAATATCATTTCCTCTGCTATGTCGTAAATTTAGATCTATGTCGGTTGTTTTTCGTTTTTGTTTGTTTGGCATCATTGTTCTAAATCTATAGCTAGACCCTGTTTATCCCATTTATTCGGAGGGCAAAGTTTGAGCACGGTGAAAATTTTGTCCCTTTTGATTTCTATAGAACAATCTTTTTGTTTCTTGCATAATAAAATCGAAGTCAACGTCGTAGTAAATGATTGGCTTGAGAAAGGAACTGCATCGCATTGATAGAAGAGTTGTTGGAAGCTTAATATTATTTTCATTAAATGGTTGACAGAAAAATCGCTCCAAGCTTAATACTATTTTACTTCTTGAGATTCTCCGTTCTTTCTTTGAGTAACAGTATGAGTTTTAATGGCGATGTTTTTGCTAAAATAAATCCAGTGAAGGTCCTCGATTTCAGTTTTTGTAAAAATTTAGCTAGTTGCATGGAGGAAACCGTACTGGTTATTTTAAAAGCATTAGGTTATTTCATAATTACATGAAGAATTGAATTTTCTCCATATTTCTATCTCTGTGGAGAATATTATTAGCAGCGCTCTAAGCCAGAAGTGTGGCTAAGTGAGATTGCAAGCTCTGTTTCACAGTGTATATTGAGAATCAGCAAGAGTTTAAGTGCTAACTGGGCATTTGGGACCCTTAGATGTGAATCCAGATATAATGTGTGAGATGGTCATTCAAGGTGGAAAAAAAGTTAAGACTGCTTATGTGCGATACAAGTGGATCTCCAACAAGGCATCTGCCACTGGTTTCTGACAGAGTCTACCCTTTGATTGACCTGAACATAAGGCATGAGAATTTTAGTCTGCTGGATTCTCATAGCATTGAAGATAAACATGTTACCTTTTAATTTTTCTAGATGCTTTGCAATTTGGTTACGTTAAAGCAAGAAGTAATGAGGTAAGCTAGCACAAGATTATGAAAAAGGTACAAAATAATGAACGCCAAGAATGTATGTAAATATAACTTATTAGTTTAAACTTTGGGGAGGAGTACAAGTTGTCTGTTGAAAGAACTTATTTGGTTTAGTTGTAATCTACTATACCGAGTAGACAATCAAGGGCAATTCATAGAAAAAGAGGTTTGTTCTTAAACCTAAAATGGGTGGAGGAGTGAACATTAGTAACATAGACGAAGCATGGTTTTCTAGATAATGACTATTTAAAGAAAGAACTTTGGGGGGGGGGGGGGAGAGGGAAGAGAGGGGGTCTGAGAGTTCATTAATCATGAAACCTTCAAGGCCAGATACTTCTCATATGCTGTAACTGTCACATGCATTACCCAAGGGAAAGTATAGGGCTTTCTTCATTTTTATGCCCTTGAACGTTTTTCCTTCTGCCTAGAATTCTTTGAGCATATTGCTCCAATGAGAATTATGCTTTCTTTATCCATTTATTTTAAGTTCCCTTATGTTTTGTGTACAATACACCCATCCTTATGTCACATATGCAATATACAAGACCGTTAAGGAGTGATGTTACTAATAACCACTTATTTAGTTGGGAACTGATTCTATATCATTTCATAAAAAAGTAATCTGACATGTTAAAAGACAATGCAAGCTGTCAATACAGGTAATCTATATTGTTTTATCTCCAATAATAAATTCTATAGAGATTCTAAAGATATGAAAGTTATCGACATATGAATCCCAATACAGAATGCTTATTGGGATCATAAAATAAGATATCTAGTAGTGGGTTTGGGAAGCTTTGGTATCCAAACAATGAGGTGAATTAACAGGTTTGGAGAGGCTTTCGACCACACCATTTCTCTCTCTTTTTCTTTTTTTTTTAATCTTTTACTCATCTCCCCCTGTCCTCTCAATTTAACATTTTAACTTTATATGCCGATAAGATTGTGAAGCAAATCAATAAAGGGATCTAGTAACAATTAAAAAGTGTAAGTGATAAATGAATAGAGGAACAGAAAGGTTTGAGAAGTGTGTGAATTTGGAGTTAAAGTATTTTAGCTACCACAACTTCTAGATGCTTTTGTTTTAAGGACCATATATTTTTTGGCTCACATCTTGAGCTTAAGCTTTGAGGACTGTTATTTTTCTATCAGTATCTGTTTAGTTTTTTTTTTTTTCCTCCTTTTCTCCCCTCCGTTTTGGCCAAAGTGCCTGTTTAGTTCTGAAAAATCTGGTAGTGTTATTGCCTATTACTGCCTTTTGTGAGATTCGGTCAAGACATTAACTTCATCTGTCATCCATGATTTTCTGATCATTGAGATGGATGGGCTGCTATATTCGGCATCATTTGAATTTGTGAGTGGGGTTGCATGCTGAGTTTTGAAGAATTTCTTAGAATGAACTATATAAGGGAAAAATCAAAGAAGCTGAATTGATCTTTTAAGTCTGGTTATGATAGACTCATGCTTTATTTTTCTATCATGCAGATTTGTCCTGTATGCTTGGTTAAAGTTGCAAGGGACATGTTGAATCACATTATGCTGCAGCATGGGCACTTGTTTAAGATATCCTTTGTACTGTTATTTTGATTCAAACTAGTTAGCCTGCATAGATGATGCCATGATTGGTTGTTTAAGATGTGAAAAATGGAATTTTTCCTTGCTTTTCTTAACTGCAGATTACTTACAGAGACGGCACAGGTTAAGAAGAGTTGCTATTCCTAACAGTCAGGCTTTGCCTCTTTTGGGTCGAGATCTCCGTGAGGCACATTTACAGGTGCTACTTGGTGGTGGAGGTGGATATCGGTCACACAGTGCTACTGTATCTAATGCAGCTACTGATCCATTCGTATCCTCTCTTATTTTAAATTTCCCTGTTTCTGAAGCAGAAGACATTTCTAAATCTGTGGTAACAAATGCTGAAGATTCTTCTGCAAAGAATACTGCACCTGCACATATTTGGAAATCAAGGTGCTTTTTTGTTGATTTTTTACTCCCGTATCCTTATCTGATAAAAAGAAATTTGGATGTTCTTTAAAATTTTCAAACCCTCGCATAATCATCGCAGTCTAATTAAAATGCATTAATCCCTTGTAAGTCATTATCCGCCTCTATATTCATGATTTCCATCCTGCACATTTTGTATTTATGATACAAAGACTTAAATATTTCTCCAATAAAGGCCATGCTAAAGAACTGGTTTTGCATGTATTCCATCAGAAGTACTTTTTGTACACCATCAAATGTTCTATGAATGTGTTGGCATGGGGTGGGCTGTAGCAGGATATTTTTTAACCTTTTGATATCATGCTATTTTCTAGAGATCTCCTTTTTTGACAAATAAAGCGTCTCCTTAATGGTGTAGATGCACTGGATCCCCCATTCATGCTTAATGCATGTTTCCACCATTATATAAGAATGCCCTTGAATCACAGCTTTGACATCTCTCTCACTCACTTTCTGTCTTTTCCTGCAGTTTTGATCCCTCATTGAGTATAGAAGAGCGGGAGAAAAGGATAAGACAAGCTGCTGGGAGATCTGGTTTTATGCAGGATTTGTTTCTTTCAACTTTATTAGGAGACTAATGGAAGCTGTAAGTTGCTTAGAAAAGAATAATCAAACCTTAGTGGGATCTTGATGAGGTACCTCCAGTGGGATACAGTGGTTATTTGACAACCCTTGTTAGCTTCATTGGGATATTGAAGCAGCGACACTTTTGACTTGGTCCTGATGATAATTACCCATTTATCCCACCCTTTGTAATTGTAAACGCCTCCCCTGTATAACTTTCTGGATAAAAACAAAAAAGTTTTCCAGCTTATGAATGACTTACTATATTGGCATTATGAATCCCTTGAGTGCCTATTTTTCCAGCATGAGAACATAAGGAGCCCTATGCTTCATCCCCAACGGAAGGAGATATCTGACGAAGAAATTGGAAATGCTCATTCCAATAAATCATATTTGTTCCTGGTTTTCTACGCTTAAATGCAAGATAAATCTTGTGTCATTTGATAACATTTTCTCGTTTTGCTTAATTTTTATAAAAAATTGGTTTTTGAGTCAAAAGTTCTTTGACACATAAGTTAATTCAAATACTTTCTAAAATGTATTTGCAAGACATGGTCAAAGTGTAAAAATGGACGAATCACTTGGTGGATTACTAACTGACCTGGAAAGCTGGGTATGAGATTGTTACCTCTCAACAAACCATTCTGGGTTTGATTTCATGCTTATACATCATTTAAGGGGGATGTAAAATCTTCAGCTTCATCAAGCAGGTTTTGTGTTGTATCAGATGTTAACTTGAGACTTCATGAACTATTTTTTACAAATAATATATAGGAGGTTATTATGAAAATCATACCGTATTTTGATGCTTTTACAAACAGAATACGTGTTATAAATTTTAGAAATTTAGTGCCTAAATATAGGAAAATCTCCTACTAGGATCTTTTATGTGGGTTTCCGAAGGCTTGTGTACTTGCTTGATCATTTATCGTTTAATTTTGTATAAATAAAATAAAATGCAAATTACTCATGTCAACCTTGGTATTTTTGTGAAAAAATCTTTCAGTAAATGTATCCATAATATACTCCATTGCATGCACGATGACTCCATGACAATTTTTCTTAATAAATTAAATTGAACCTATGATGATGGACAGACTCCATCGAGTTAGGCTTTTAATGTTCAAAATTAAAGAGAATTTGTTTATATAACTGGGTAAAGTTAAAAACAGATACCTTGTACTTTATGATATTGAAAAACCTTGAGAAAAATGCTTAATTTTATGGTATGAAGAGGTTCAGAGGATATGAATCAAACAAATTTACATTTTCAGTTTCTATTAAAAGCTTATGCGTTAAACCCATTCATCAAGAAGGGAGGATTCTCCATGGAAGCTACTCAAGCCAGGTGATGTCAATGCTGCTTCCAGTTTATTCAGCGATATACCCAATATTGCCAATCTTATGTTCTCATTAATTGGAATATAACGGGTACGGTATATTTCCTCACATTTCTCATATACTCCTTTTGTGTATCAATAGTGTTGAGGAAGAAAAAGAAAACAGAAAAAGGGAAGAAAATAATGGTAATGGTTAGATGAATGGGAAGAATGTTGAGAGAATAGATACAGACATTATCCTAATGGGTATAATGTGAGAAAATTGATACCTGCATATAACATTATCCTAATGGGCATGAAGTTATTTGACGAAATGCTGTATATAAACATTGAACTTTGGAATGGGACACTCATGGATGGATATGCGAAATGAAAAATTATTAAATAGACATTATTTACTTTAAGCACTCTATTTAATAGTTAATATATATTTTTAATTTTTTTAAAAGTAATATGCATTTATAACATCACCTATCAAATTTTACATATATCAACTATTGAATGAAGTATCTAAAATAAACAATGTCTACATAAAAATTTCTCATACAAAATATGGGGCACATCGATACTACAATAACTTTCTTTGATAAAATGTAGGGAAAAGAGATGCAATTTGCTGGGATTTATTCCTAATGGTGTTGGTGTTGCCATCACAAGCATCAATTTTGTATTAATCATACGGTTTTGTTCTTAGTAGAAAACTGGAAATAGTTTTGAGGGGATGTTTTATCTTGTACAATTTGATTTTGCTTTTGCATATATAAGAAATTTCAAGAAAATTATTAAATTTTTATGTAAGCAATATATTTTTATATAAACTTTATCAATAAATATGTATATTTAATACTTATTTAATTCTTCTAATTTTTTTGTAAAATATTAAGTATTTTAAAATGTTATAAACTAATGAACTTACCTATGTATTGATAAAATTATACAAAAAAAATTGCCGCATAATCATAAATATTACAATTTTTTATTTATACACAAAAATCAAATTGTACACGATAATAAATCCAGGGTAAAAAATCTAGTACACCTTGCGTATATTTTGACTTGTGGACTAACACGATGTGTTTTGTTTCTGTATATACAAGACAACAAGTACATCGTTACACGAATAACATGGTACCGCTATTGATTTTTACTTTCTCTTTTTTATAGAATGTCTTTTTTTTCTTTTTTTTTTATATAAATTTGTCTCCAAGTAAATAATTTATAAAAAAAATTAACGATTAAAATTATAATAAAATATAAATATATGTACGTATATTATAAATTATAAAATAATTAAAATTTATTTTTTAATTTTTTTTACAAATAATTGTAATTTTTTATTTTTTTAAAATTATATTTTAAAAATTAGAGGAGTCAAATTCTTTTTTTATTTACCATCCAATGAGAATTAGGTTTCTTTTATGTCTTATCATATTTAGATCCTCTCATATTATAAAATTATCTTATTGAAGAATATTTTTTTAATATATAAAGATTTATTATGATGAATTATAAATTCATTAATTATATTTACATTTTTTATATTTATATTTCTCTAATAAAATACTCTCTTATTATCTTAATAACAAAATAAAATCATAATCTTATCAGCATTCTTTGTTGTGTGGTTGATGATGGATACCAAAGCCTACAAAAAAGAAAGGACATTAATTCACCTTATAACTAGGTTACATCCGGTTAGAATCTTCAATGTCTGAACTGTGAAGTCGAATTTTGTTAAAATCATAATCCCATCAAGCCAAGAGGGGAAAAATAGTAAAAGGAAATTACAATCTATTTTAAATTTTATTCGTGTAACAGTCAGCATATTGCTTAGAAGTCTGATCTTTTAAAAATTAGTAGTTTTTTTAATTAAAAAAAAAGCATAAAAGTTGTCTATTAGTTGCTATTATAATATTAGTTTTTTTTTTGTTTCACAGAGTATAAACGAATCCGGACCCTTTCTATGGACCAACCCTCGTTGGTATTATTATAATATTAGTTTGTTTTAATAATAACTAATGTCTTAATTATTGCTCGAAAGACAAGATTGGCTCGCAGAAAGGTGAACCGGTTATTATACACAACAATGGAAGACTGAGCTGTCGCCAATTCGTAGAAGTTGCAAATATGTTGAGATTTCCTTTTCTCTATAATTAATAATATCATTGATGTTCATCTTGATAAAACTTCTAGCTGTTAATGATTGTTTAATGATTACAACAATTGTTCAGCTTATTATATATATAGTTTTTAAAAGTATTGACCTATGATTGTTCACAAAAAAAAAAAATTACAACAATGACAAAATGGGAGCCTGTCTTTTCTTCTTATTGAAATTTGTTGCGAAATAGAAGAAATGAAGATGAAAAATACAGATAAAAATATTTTTTTATTGTTCAAAAAGTTAGAAGAAAATATGAATCAATAATATTACTAATTATTTTAGCTTAAAAATAATAATATTACTAATTTTTTAACCTTATTTTTTAGATTAAATAAATGTGACCCTTGAAGTGGAACAAAAAGTAATTGGATGACGTAAAAGCAATATTAAGCAGAGGTTTAGACTTCGACAAAAAAAAAAAAGTAGAGGTTAGTCGTGAGGCTATCACGCTCCCAATCAAATGAGTTATTACTTGCAATTATTCCAAAAGATTTTAATATTATTTATTTAAAGTTCACGCAACTTAGAAAATTTTTATAAGCTAATATGTAACATCTAATTCTTACTAAAATCTTTTGGAATAATTGAGATTCGTTCACAGTCGCACCTCTCGCTTTAGTTATTTCTTTTTTTTTTCCCCTTCTCTCTTCTCACTCTATTTGTTACTTGTTAGAGACTCATTGTCTATAAAATAATCACGTGCAAGTCATCAAAAATCATAATCCAACTTTTTCCAAACCAGCTGGCAGCTGCGGTCAAAGAAAAGAGAAATTCTTACATCCTGTTTGAATGCTTGCAGGATTATATTTTATTTTGAGAGATTATTATCTACATTCATTGTTAGATAATATTTTTATATTATATTATTTATTATATATTATATTAATTATATAATTATTTTTATTTTTTATAATAAAAAAATAACAGTGACTCACATAATAATGTGATATATATTTAATAATATAATATAAAAAAATTATTTTATTCTCAATGTATCTAATTTTTTTTATATTTTATTTAATTATATTTTGATATTTAAGTATTAAATAATTAAAAAAATATTTATTAAAAAAATATATTTTAAAATAAAAATAATTAACACTTCATTAATAAATATATTTTATAATTATTTAATATTAAAATATTAAAATATAATTAAATATGAACATAAATATTCCTCTATCAACGTGCAATAATTTCTCCAAAGTCTAAGGGCTGAGATGTAGAGTCAACCCACCGCCAACACAAAATCCTTTTTGTGTTGTGACTTGTGAATCAGCGCACAGGGACTCTCCCATTGGATGATAGTAAAACCGTCGAACACCAAATTAGAATTGAACGTTGGATGAGCTTATTCCATTTTTAATTATTCATCAAAAGTGATTCTGATCTTCATTTTGTTTAAAATGCTCACAACTTCATTATCCTTAACCTTACCTCACCTCAACTCAACTCTTCCCACATATTTTTGCTTTCCATATAAAAAATCAAAGCCTTCTTTCCATCTCTGCTTCTGAACCTGTTTGAAGCTGATTATTGCAAGGGTAGATTCAAGACCCGGGTCAATGATGATGGAGCTATTTGCATTGGGTTGCACGGGAATCGTCTTGTTCCTTCCCGGGGCCCATTTCTTCTTCCACGCTCTCTCCCAACACCTTTCCGTGCGATCTCTCAGGTACCTCGTATCTCTCAACTTGTTATGTTCTCTTGTCTAGTTTCCCTTTACTTCTCTGAGACTCAATCAAGAAGCTGATTGTGCAAATGGGCTTGTGATTTAATTCTGGGGTCGAGCTGAATTTTTTTTCTTTGGGTTTGTTTGATAATTGATTGGATGAGTTCAGAAATATGGAGTAGCATCTTGGGTGCTGTAAGTTTCAATTCGGATATTACGAATCGGAGCTGAAGATCATTCTTTCTTCTTGCCCTCGTTCTTGCATCAATCTGCTTTTATTTTGCAATTTGTGCAAACTATGAACTTTCATTGAAACGACATTTCTGTTGAACAAGGGACCAAAGCATTTTGTTTCTTTAGCATTGTCGACTGTTGGATCATGTTTCATTGCAGTTTCTTGGGGTTTGTTGAGTGGTAGAGTCGTGACTCGTGAGGAGAAGAAGGTAGCAGAGAGAATGGTCCAATGTGTAAGCGAAGTTCGTCAAGAACAGTGATTATGTTGTTGTTGCTTGCACCTACCGCCACGCTTTGTACATAACATATTTTAGTTTGTCTCTAGGATCGACGACAATACTGCAAGTTTACCCAAATGTTCAAGTCGAAAAAGAAAAAAGAGTTTACCCAAATGTTAGCAAGTGAAGGAAGCATGCAATAATTATTACAAGGACAGTGACACATCAGTCATATTATGGTAGGAAGAATGCCCAACCCAATCAGCAAATCTTGTACCCTTGTAGCACTTCATTATTAGCAAATTAAGGTCTGGGTGTAACTCATCAAGTATATCCCTTTCATTTTGGGAGTCTGTAAAATCATTATCCGAAGACCATATCATCTGGTCTCTATGTGCTTTTATCCATTATTCTTGCCTCCAATGCTTCACTGCTATTGCAAAGTGCTAACATTCTCTTAATTTGGTAATTTCAAGTGAAGATCTGCAAATCCTCCCAATTCCCTAGTCCCGTCGACGACAAAGCTACATAAAAACTACAAATATTTTTATTTACTCAATCCTCCCATCATCTCCTTTAAAACAGTTTCATCAGTATCAAGATTTAAGTTTTTCAAGATTTTGTGTGCCATTGGGTAACATTGCCAGCTTATTGCAAAGTCTGCGATTAAGTCGTAAGGCATTGTCTCTTCGCGAGGCTCATTTATAGCTTCCTGGTGGAGGAAGCATTGATCAAAATGTGCTACTGTATCTAATGCAGCTACTGATCCATTCCTTTCCTCTCTTATTTTGAAGTTCCCTACTTTTGAAGCAGAAGAAATTTCTAAATCTGTGGTACGGCAATATATTTTTTGTTTGGTGACAAGACATAAAATTTGTGTTTCTGTATTGTAGAACGACCCTCGAGAGAGGATACTTAAACCTTATTTTTTTGAACCAAGAAAAAGGGACTGACATAAATAAAAGAAAACAAAATTTTCAAAGATACCAGATTAAATAAAATAAGAACAAAAATAACTTCGTTGTTGCCATCACCCATGGCTTCAGTCAAATCAGATTGAGAGATGATGGTTGTGGTTTGATTCAAATCATATTGCCACCAGAGTCCTCCTTTGCCTTATCATGTTCTGTGAACTTGTCTGTGGATGCCGGACTGGACTACCCAGTGTGAAATGATGATATGATGAAGGAAACGCTTACACTGTTACACAGAATGCTGATACCTGGCAAATTCATCAGCATACCAGCAAAGGAAAGAAAGTGCTGCATTGCTGCAATACCCTGATGATGCCAATGTCTCTATTTTGGGGCACTTCTTGGTGCTGCCAGAATTTATAAAAATATAAATTCAAATACTATTCATCACTCCATGCAGTTATGCCAAAAAGAAACCAGCAGACTACAAGCTACTAAAAACCAACCGAAATTGCCAAATTCAGGTCGCTTTGCGCCAGATGAAACCCATCGAAACTGATTTTATGTATAAATGATACAACTAGGGATATTTACAACAAACTGTGCTACCTTCCTTGTCTCACATTAGCATCAGAGATTCCTCTGACATTGTAGTCAACAACGAATACTTTGCCTTGATTGAGATTCTGCCACCCTCGACACAGAGCTTAGCTCCAGTTACCACCCAATATCCAGGTGTATCCTCTGGACCCCTAACCATTTCCTTTGTGTCCACAAAGCTCAGCATTTTTGGAGCCCTTGTTGGCACAGGCGGTCCACCCTGATAAATTGCTGAGTTTATATCCACATTAGTTGGCTTCTCAGGTGGACGCAATTCTTTGCTAAGCCTTGTGCTCATCAATGCTGAGAAGAATCCTGATTTTCGAGATGTGGTAGAGGGTCCATCCCATTCTGATCTGCGACTTCTCGTCGATGCTACTGTTGAGAATCCAAGCCTCAGGAAAAGAATTTTCTTCATTCCCTTAACCTTAACCTCAAACCAGGCCTTTGTCACAATAGCTGTGCAATCATCTATATGAGAGATACTGTACTGTATGGGTGCTGTGCATACATGAGAAAACATACTCCACTTCACAGGTTCATAGTAGCCTCGGTCAATTGGTTCATCTATAGGATCATAACCATAATCTTCTGAAATGTCAAAGATACCAGGAAGCTCTGAAAGGTGCTGAAGATGGATCGCCAGGTGGTCACCCTTTTTGCCTTCCAAGTACAAGCGAATACCTGTTACAGGCCGATTTCCAGAGTCAACCTGCAGATTGAAAATATAGAACACTATCAGTTAAATTCTTTTTTTTTTTTCCCCATTAACTGAATGGTTATCTAAGTACTGTTAATATGTACTGAACTACTAGAAGAAATAAGTTCATAACTATAGGTATTCCAATACAACTAAATTTAGAAATGGATATTCACAGATAAGTCAATCAGAGGTAATTTATTTGTTACATGATACATTATGTGTTCCCTCCAAAATCTTCCATCTAAATAAATAACGTATGCATTTTTAATTTGAAAAGGCCATAAGCAGATTTTTTATTTGAAAAGGCCATAAGCAGTTATTTTTATTACTCTGTCCTGAATGGAAGAAATCCTGGTGCAAAGAAAAAAAAAAAAAAACAGAAGGAAAAAACAGGTTATATCACGGAGGGAGTTCAATGAGACTTTTCAGGAAAAGTAGAGCTTTATAAACAGACAAACAAATGGTATCTGAATGCTAAATTGTTTGTACATTCTTACACTTCGACATTTATGATGATCAATGTAATGTCTACAATTCAAGGAAATGAATTCTTGTGATCACAAACAATCTTAAAAGCTCAACAAAAATTTTAACAATGCTTGGTGCTCGCTGTAGGATTAATGTCTCAAGGGGCGAAGGGGAAGTATGTGAAGGTGACCAAAACAATATTTTTGTACTATTAGTGGGCAGGCTTATAACCTTCTGACTGTTTCTTATTGTTGCAAGAACGAATTACCTTCACAGTATTAACATAAAGCCTGGGTCCCATGAGAGTGAACTGAAGCGATGGAGACATATTCCTTCTTTGCCTAGGACCAAATCCAAGAGGCAGATCACCATACATTGGAGCCCATTGCCGAGGCAACTGAAATTCTAGAAATTGAGGAAGCTCTTCTATTGGAGGTTTATCTGCATGAAACACAAACTCTTTAGCCACACATGTACCAGATAAGGTGCAATATGAAAATCCCTAAATAATAGTAGTTATAGTCATCTCATATAATGATCTTCCAAGTACAGAACATACACACATGCATAGGCGTCATCAAAGAGATGAATACAGGTCTTCAAAAATCATATATGAGATATATGTCTACATTAATCCATGAATCTACATGATAAAAAATACTAAATAAAATCTTTACTAGAGTTGGAAAGATGAGACCTGTTATACGTGTGTCAGAAAGTATAAAAATTCAAATAAGCTTGATCTGAATGTTTCAGGTCAACCAAATGAATCTTCACAGGAAAATAATGGAGATGAATCACATCAGTACCCATGTTATATATTCAGTAACCATACACTGTTTCTGCATATCATTTATGTCATCCTACTCACTTTTTTTTCCTTCTTTTTCTTACTTACATTACCTCATTTGCTACAGTTGAAGTGTAGCAATCTCTACTGAACATAATCGAATCAACTGAGGCAATTTCCTTGCAGTTAAACTACCCCTCCTTGGTTGATAATCACATAGATAGGAATCACCAATCATAGTATTCTGCTCTCACTAGGCTCTTTATTAGGAGGTAATACAACAGCCAAGCATTCTATTTCTATCATTCTGTGCCATAATGCTTACAATTCAGATTTCAAATAACCCTCTAATCACTGTTCTCTTCGCCTGCCCATCCTCAACCTATAGGCCAGACCCGCTGCAACATATATATAATAGAGAATTTTACTCCCAGTCCCAGGAGCTGTCTTGATCACAAAATTTAGGAATGAAGTCTTTACACACAACACAGTATATCAAATTCAGGATAATAACATATTTGCTACTAAAAAAATACAGAGTTTCAACAAGCTCAGAACAGAAGTTTATACGAGTTCCAAAAAGGTTGGCTGCTACTGTTGGTCAGCGGGTAAGACTAGCACCAGCCCTTCACATACTTTAAAATGCTCAGAAAATTAGCTACACTCATTTTCAGCAGTAGCATTATCAACCAAAATTCCAGAAGGAATAAAAGACAATAAATGGCTGCATAGAGAAACCAAAGTTGCAGACTTGTCTACTCACATCTAAGATACAAATTCACCGCATGACTTAAAAATCCATTGCCTGGAACAGAATTCAGTAGCGAAGTAATAGGCACAAATGACATTGATATGACATTAGGCGAATGTGATATGGTTGAGAGCCACCGGTTATAAGATTGACCAATATCAATGCCTCCCCTTCTAACAGAGATGCTCATGATATCCTGCAAAGAAATTTTTATAATGAAGTCCAAATCTGTCAGATGCACAATGGCTACAAGGTGTGCAGATAAAGCAATTAAAATTGCAACAAATACTAACATCATTCTTGGAATGAATTTTTACAACTGGCCTCCCAGCAGCAGAAAAAGGTTTGTGCACCCCACACCGCTTGGCATGATCGTCCTGTAAAAATGGTTACAAATATAGACAAGTCAAACTTTTTTAGATTTCCATTTCCAGAGTTTTCTAGTTTTAGAAAAAGATGAATATTATATAGTCCATAATTATAACAGAAACCACAAATGATTGTTCAATATCAAATCCCCCCTCCCCCTCCATTTGAATTTTAGGAATATATGTATGTATGTAACTGTAACATACTCAGATAAACTATCTCCTACATAAAATTTTCATGCCAACAATTATATCAAACAATTTGTAGTTCTACAATCATCAACTGCTTAAGAAATTACACATATCCCCCCTTCACACCCATAAAAAAGCTTCTAAGTTGAGCCTGATGAATGCATAATGTGGCAAGAACTAATTCACAATAGGCACAAACAGATAGAAAAATATAAACGGTACTTGGTTAAAACATAAAATATGTACTTAACACACATTGAATTTTAAAACAGACCTCTGTATCTTGTATAGAATCAGTCTTAAAATATTTCAGATATGAGAAAATTATTAAGTAACATTTACCACCTTTCTAAAATGTCACAAACATCAATATTATCAAAATTTCTTTTTCTATCAAAGAAAAGAAGACTCTATTCTTGTAATCCTTACTTCCTCATGCTTGTGCATATTCAATTTCAAAAGCAAGTAATGAAATGGAAGGGACAGTGTCTTTTATCAGAAATTATACTGTCTAATCTATACCTTCGGTTTTCCTGATATTTCAGC